>PVIA01017540.1:0-15373 GCA_004024845.1 Tonatia bakeri
GAATCATGCATACAGAAAAGCAATGTTTCTGCTTGACGGGTGTTAAAATGGTTATATATTCCTTTCTGCATTTGTATAAAGGAAATACTGCAAAGACATAGAAATCTACTCACGGCTTATCTAAAAACAGATCCGGTGTGAGCTAAAAAGTGGTCCAATATTACCTGCATGACTAATTCCCAGTTTCCTGGTGGAGATTTCCTGCTCAGGACACAATTCTGACCAAACGTGGGAAAATGGCTGAGACAGTGGCATTTTGGGAGTGAGCACCCTTCACACACTCTCGGGGGAGTCTCTCGTTGTCCTACAGGGGCGCACTTGGGACGGGCCCACTTGATTTTACGCCCACTACTTGTTGACGTATGTTTTCATGGCTTGAGTCCGTCCATGCAAAAATTACCCAAGGAGCACCGATACCCTGAAAAATGAAATGTTGCAGGTAAAATGGGAACGAGGCTACGTTGGATACCATTCTGCTAGTCTCTGTTTTCCTGCTGGTCACAACATGGCAGCAGTAGCTCCGGCTCTCACGTCTCCATTCCAGGCGGGAAAAGAAAAAGAGGGGAGAATGAAGGGGCGAGCCCGGCAACCCCAGTGTCTGTCCAGGCTTGGCTTCCGCAGGGGAGCCTGGACAGACCCTGGGTTCTCCCCTCGTTTTCTCTTCCTGCCTGGAACGGAGACGTGAGAGCCGGAGCTACGGCTGCCATGTTGTGAGCAGCAGGAAAAGAGAGGCTAGCAGAATCGGATCCGATGTAGCCTTCACATTCCTGACCCCCCGAGCCAAAGTGGGCACCCGTCTTTCCCCAGAACCCTTGTTAGAAAGGAAAACAGAAACTCCACTCACTTGATGATCATGTCAACAAGAGCTAGCATGCTGTCAGCACCTACTACAATGTGTCAGGTTGCTTTCCGGAACCTTCCCCCGCAGGGGCATATTTCACCCCCATCCCCACGGTGAGCCCTTCTGCAGCAATGCCACAGTCACGCCCATTTGACAGAAGGGGCGAGGCTGTGGTCACCAACCAGAGAGCGTGAATTGCACGGGATGGCGATGGGGCCGGGGAGGGAGGGAGGGCGGGCGGCAGAGAGGTCGGAAACTGGAGGAGAAATCGCAAAGCAGGGGGAGGGTGTGGGGTCAGGACATGCGTGGGCTTCTCCGGCAGTGCGGCAGTCTTTCCTGGGCAAACGCAGAAGCAGAAATAGAAGGATCCCGTGTTGGTTGGCACGCCCCTCTGGCTCGGGCGACGTCGGTGTTCCCGTCTTACGCAGGTTTCGTCGACCCCTGTTCTGCGGAGCCAAGCGAATCACGGAATTCAGTGACTGTTTCCCCTTCCCGTGTAGGCCAGGTTGGACACAGCACAGCCTGGAGAAAAACGCCTTTCTTCCCTCTCTCCGAAACACCAGACTGGACATTATTTCAAATCGGTTCGGAGGGCAATTCTATTTCCCCCCAGATCACGTGCTCCCTCCCAGGCTGGTGGCCCAGCGTACCAGATGACCCCACGGCGCCTTACAAGGCATTAACATCATCTTCCACGGCCACGAGCTGAAATTCACTGAGGAAAATCCTTTACGTGCCTTACGCAAATTATTCTGCACGCAGAGGACAGGACGGGAGAACAACGTCTCCAGCGTGTGTCTCTGCAGAACAACTTCTCAAACCCTGAGTAGTTTGAGGCTCTTCCCCGTAAACCACCTCTTGCAAAACAGAGGCCGCTGTGGCTTAAAGTGCCTGTCGGTCGTTCCTCCAGTGTGTCCGTCTGCCATATTTATTCTCCTACAAAGCCTCCCGGTGGCATTCAGGGATCTAGCCGTGGGCCGGTGCCTCAGCGTTTGGCCGCCTGTGGGAAGCGGAGACCCCCGCACACAGTCTCATCCGAGAGGCTGCTTTCGGCTCGTCCCTTCCGCCGTGTTTCGTCACGGGAGAGGTCTCCGTGAGAAAGACAAGCCTGCAGACTTCCTTTTTTCTCTTGACCACTCAGCCTGCCATTTGTGCAAGGGCTACCCATGGGCTGCGCTGGGCGCGGTATTTATTACGGACGGGGAAGCCGTCATGGGTTGTTGATGTCGCTCTGGAACGCCCTTCCTTTGGGAACGGGGAACGCATCAAGTCCACGGACATGCAGTTTGAGGGGGAAGGTGCAGGAGGCCGGGAGAGGGTCAGCGAGGCCTCGGCCGTGGGCGTGATAAGGCAGGACCCTCGCTTTGCAAGGATTCCTCATCGCAAGAGCCACAGCCTCCCAGGCAGGAAGCCACGAGTTGCCTAAAATTGCCATTTTCGAGATCAATACTGTGCCCCTCGGCCGTGACTTCATTTTTCACCGTAACGTGTGGTGAGCCACGGGGCTGACAAACATTCGGCTGTCTGTTTAGAAAATGCCAAAACATCTTGTGACCTGTGGGGGGAAAAAAAAGCAACAAGCAGCATTAAAATTTCCACCGGGTATCATGGCAACACTTAATCCTAACTTCATGCGCAGCTGGCCTGTCTGACAGTTGTCACAATATTGGCAGCCAGACGGGACTGGAATGTGTCACTCGGAAGTGACTCCTTCTGCACCTGCCTGGTTGTGCCGTGGCTTCGCTGTCAGAGTCGGGGACTCGGCTGCTCTTTCTCCGAAGTCCCTTCGGTTTTACTCATTTTCTCGTTTCTCTGGCTTCCACACCTTCCCGCAAGACGGAGTAGTAATAAGTCACTCGGATTTCATTCCTCCGTCTCCTGCTTGCCATTCCCAGCGAAGCCACGCCACGAGGAGACACTTACAATCTCACGGCGATCGAATTCGCCGATCCTTCTAGTTCAGTTTTAATTCTGAAATGAACTTTATCGATCCAGGTCTTATAATCGCCCGGGTTCAGTTTTCACTAAAATGAGAGATTTTACTGTTGACTCCTCCAGGGAAAAGCTTAAAGAGTCTTGGAGCGTTGCTACCCAAGAATTTGGTGTCTGAGAGTGCCACGTCAACTGTCCCGAAAATTCTTCCTCCTCTGACGTCGACTGGAAGCTCAGGGTGCACCTGGAACCATCAAAATGTAAGTTATAAAAATTGCATTTCCTCCAAAGACCATATAAACGATGCAGTGCTTTCTATAAACGTTATATCCATTCTGAAAGCTCTTGGCTCGAAAATACTGACCACAAGCCCAGTGACTTAGGAGTCCTGGTGCAGGGACACAGGTCACAGTGAGGGCACAGAGCTGCAGCTGGCCAGGAGCCCTGCTTGGGGACACCACCCCAATACTGTCCCCTTCGAGTCGGGACCCGTGTGAGCGGGAAGGAAAATATAAAGGTTCCTCTCCACGCCACCGCCAGCACCAGCCCCATCTTGCCTTGAAAAGACCACGTTTTCCTGCATCAGCAGGGGAACTAGAAAACTTTGCTCCTAACGGGCCGAGTCTCGTGGGAGACTTCTGGGCCCCGGGGGTAAGGAGGCTTCCCTGGGGCCACACCTGAGATACACAAACACTCACGGAAACCGAGGAGCCACACACACAAAAAAAACACTTGAAGGAAATGTATGCTTTTGTGTGGGCTGTGTGGAGAGCCATCCCGGGCGGCATGTGCGTGGACACGGGGCAAAGGGTGGTTCCTCTTCCAGGCAGCGCCGGGGGACACGGCCCGAGACCTGCTCACGCGGCTGTGTGACTTACAACGTAGGCATTGTTCCCTTCTGGAACTTTCCACCGAGCATCGGAAAATTCAGACCTCGCTTCTTCACGGGCATCTGGGACCCACGGAGAGGGACTCAGACGCCCTTTCCTTGTGACTAATGGCTGAAGGCCTCTCTGTCTCCCCCCTCCCTCTCCCTCTTTCTCCCTCGCTTAGTTATAACCCTTGCTATCCCGTGCCGACCCTCCCGTTCCTTCCCCAGGCCCGCCCGGGTCTAGGGAGCCTCTAGAAAAACCTACATCTGCGCCCGGCATCACGGCGTCCCATTGCACTGCGTGCAAGTAGGTTGTGATCATTGCTCTAGCTGGTTATTTTTAATGTCTTGCTCTACGTTCTAAGGGAAACTTTGTCCGAGGTGTGGACTTGTAGCAAGCAACAGTATGCGCACGTATAGGGTCTGGTCATTTCCGAAGCTTCAGCCATTCACTGGGGCAGGGGTCTCCACATACACCCCGCCCCCGGGGCAGGGGTTCAACGACGCCCCTCCAACGGACGTTATGGCCGTTACAGGTGCGTATGGGATCCTTCCGTGGCGGTTGTTACGAGCCAGTGAGGGCCCGGTGGAGAATTACAAAGCACGCTGATATTCTGTTTCCCTCTCAGAGGCAATTTAGCGTCCAATCCATCTCCGGGGGAGGGCCGGGTGCCTCCCACAGGCCCCTTATGCATATGTACCCCTGCTCTGAGCTGTAATAAAAACCTGTATTTGTAGCAAAACATTCTGTCTCCCAGCATGCCGTCTGTCTCGATTTTCATAAAAATGTTTCAAATGTATAAGAGATATTTACAGGCTGTGTGTCCCTGTGACGTATGGGCCCTAAAATCTTTCATCGGATTATTGCTACGGGACTACATGATAATGAATTGCCGGTAAATCTTTTTGAAAGTTCCCTTTCCGTGAGTGCGTTTTAATTGCACGACCCTGTCCCCGAGTCACGGAGAGCACTCGGATACATTGGTCGTTGACAGGGATTAGGAATGCGTAAATACGGAAACGTCCTGCCTGATGCAGTATCCCTTACCAAAGCTCGATGTTTTAATTTTATCACTGACAGAGCTTTAAAAGGAATACTCGGCTATTTTAGGGCTTAAAAAAAGTCAGACTCTAAAATAATCAGAATGCCTATTCTGCCCTACTTCCTTCTGTCCTCGACTGGACCGACTCTCAGAGAATAATTAAAATTAATTTTATTCCGAATCTGTCGCATGCGGGTACAAACCGTTAATGAACCGGCCGTGCGTGAGCCTGGCCGGAACGTCTTTTCACTTTATAAGTGTCGGAGTTTCTTTCGCGAAGTGATCTTAACCGTACTGGGTCCAGACACCGCTTTCAAACGTGTCGGCGAGGTGTCAGTTAATAAAGACAAAAGCCTTTATAAAAACAACTTCATCTTCTTGAGCCTGTGTCTTGTGACATTAGAAAACGAGAAACAAGCACCGTACATGGGTGTTAGAAAACGGGAGGTCTGGCCCTGGCTGGCGTGGCTCAGAGGACTGAGCACTGGCCTGTGAACCAAAGGGTCGCCGGTTCGATTCCCAGTCAGGGCATGTGCCTGGATTGCGGGCCAGGTCCCCAGTAGGGGGCGCACAAGAGGCAACCACACATGGATGTTTCTCTCCTTCTCTTTCTCCCTCCCTTCCCCTCTTTCTAAAAGTAAGTAAAATCTTTTAAAAAAATGATAAGTCTTCCCTGGCCAGAGGTGCCTCAGTTGGTTGGAGCATTGTTTTATAAATCAGAAAGCCGTGGGTTCAATTCCCAGTCAGGGCACATACCCAGGTTGTGGGTTCTGTCTCCAGTTAGGGCGCATATGGAGGCAACTGATTGATGTCTCTCTCTCTCTCCCTCTCCTTTGCCCCTCCCCTCTTTCTAAAATCAACAAGCATGTCTTCAAGTAAGGATTAAAAAACAACAACAAACTAGTAACTCCACAGAGGAATTATAAATGTTTCAGTGGAATAATGGGAAAGAAAGTACTATCAACGATTTCAGGAACCATTACGTGGACAGAAAGCTCTCTCATCCCAGTGGTAATGGTTTTATCAATAAATTATGCTTAAATCTTTTATAACATTATATCACATCAGTATTTTTTATTGGCTCATCCAGACAAGATTGGAACTAAATCATGAGTGTTATTTTTAATTCAGAATTCGAATGCCCCTTGCTACGAGTAATACATACAGAGTAATCACCAGCTCTCCAGGTACGAACAAACGAAAATCAGGATTTTTAAGAAAAAAAGGGTCCCGGCTGGAGTGGCTCCGTGGATTGAGCACCGGCCTGCAATCCAAAGGGCCGCCAGTTCGATTCCCAGTCAGGGCACATGGCTGGGTTGCGGGCCAGGTCCCCACTAGGGGGCGCACGAGAGGCAACCACCCACTGGTGTTCCTCTCCCTCTCTTTCTCCCTCCCTTCCCCTCTCTCTAAGAATGAATAAATAAAAGAAGATAAACCCCACTCAAAACAAGGTAATGTAAATTCACGCAAAATATCAAAGCCACGCTCTAACTCCATGAAACGTTTCCAAATGCATTCGGAGGGATAAGTGTCATGGATTCTTCAGGAGAGTTTGAAAAGGAAGGCCATGAGGTGCTCGTAAGATGTTTGGTGAAGTCAGAAGAATACGTAGGAGATTTTGTGAGTGTCAGGCGACAGGGAATATTTATTCCCTCCGTACGGCGCCCCACAGATACAGAGTCACTGCCTGCGTGGCCCCTGTCCCCTTACCAAGGCAGGTGTCAGCTGACGGGGAGGAGATTAGGGACGTCTTGAGTGAAACAAGCAGCTGGACGTGCAGTGCGGGCGGGGGGATCCAATTTTCATTAGAAATAGAGACACACACTTGATGTGTTTACCTGGGGGAACTCACGCCCTGGAAGCTTCCCCAGGAATCTGTGAACAACGGTTACCTCTGAGCGAGGCCACGTCACTGCGTTCTATTTGTTCATCTGTGTTTCTTGCGTTCTGTCCCCACCACCGACGCGACAGCTTTGAGAACCTCATGAGGTCTCTTCACGACAAAATGTGGGCTAACACGTCAGATATGGTAGAAAGTGATGGGTGGCCTAGAATTTTGGCATTCCATGTAGTTCCCACGTGGATTTCTGGGGCACCCCTCGTGAGCCGGGAAGTCAGGTAAAAATGGAATGAAGGAGAGAACTTGGGCTGGGCACATCCCCTGGCTGTGTCCCAGTCCCCCTGCCACACCCTGCTAGGGTCTGTGAGGAAAGACGGCAGTTTACGAGCATGGGGTTATTTCTGTCTTTAACGGGCACCTCAAAGGTACCCACGTGCTGGTTCCAGCTGCATGCACATCGACGACCCAAAAGGGCAAACAGGCTTTGCAAGTGGGGCAGAAGGTCGTGTGGCGGGGGCATTGCCCTGGGCCAGGGGGTGCTCGGCCATCAGCAGCAGGGCCCCGAACACAGGAGAGGCTGGGTGTGAGCAGACGGGGGTCTGCGGTTGCTGGTGTGCAAACTGGGGGAGGGGCCGAGGGCCAAGCATCGCAGGCAGCTGCCGGGAGCTGGGAAGGGACCTGGAAGACCTCCCCCTCCCTCCACCCTCAGAGCCTCCAGAAACCGGGGTGACACCGGGCACAGGATCCGTCTCCGAGCACTGAGCTGCAGAAAGAGCAGAAGCGTGTGCTGTGGAGAGCCCGTCAGTCCCCGGGATGGGTCCGGAGAGCCACAGAAGGGACTTGTTCATTCTCTAACGAGCTAGGTCTGCTCCGTATGGGAAAACTCTCCTGTCTCTGAAGGGGCTAGACTCCGGCACAACCGTCTTTATGAGGACGGGCTAGTTCTCTGTATCCAGATAAGTGGCATTGGGGGTGTCTTCCAGGCCGTTGTTGGGGACCAGCCCAGCCTGGGTATCCTTTTCCTCTCTCTCTCTTTTAAAGATTTTATTTATCTATTTTTGGAAAGTGAGGAAGGGAGGGAGAAAGGAGGGAGAGGAACATCAGTGGGTGGTTGCCTCTCGTGCGCCCCCTACTGGGGACCTGGCCAGCAGCCCAGGCATGTGCCCTGGCTGGGAATTGAACCGGCGACCCTTGGGTTCAAAGACCCACGCTCAATCCACTGAGCCACACCAGCCAGGGCTGAGTGGGATTTATCTTTGTAAGGATGAGTCTGCCTAGACCTGCATGGGCCGTGAGTCTGTGTTTCCTCAGGCTTTTAATGGAACCGGCTCTGTTATTTTTTGACGTCCTCTCTGAGTTTAAGAAGTCCGCATTTCTTCGCTGCGTTTCTTTCTGCTTTCATAGCTGTGGTGCAAACAGCAGTGTAAGATTGGCCCCATGGAACTGGTCACGCTGTAAACATTGAAAATTATATTTATTTTCTCACGCGTAACGTTGGATGCTTCAACCACCGAACCATCTTCAAATATCCATAATTGTGCCTCTTCCCACCAAGTGTGGCTGCTTCTCATTATCTGAAGAAAACTTGTAAACAAGAAATGGGAGGCAGGAAGATTCTTGTTGTATGATTGACTTGCTTTTCACACTCGGAAGGATAATATTTTGACATAAGTGCCTTTTTCATCATGTTACGGAGTTTTCTGCTGTTGCCACGCCACCAGGAACCCTTACAAAGTGTGGAAGTTGAAATGCATCAAAATGCATGAATGTCTGTCCCCTAATTTGTGAAGAAAACGGCGCCCTATTTCCGTACACGACATTAATACGAGTCACGGACCTGGATTTCACAGTACGGGCTTCACCGCCCTGCGTTCCTGACCTAGGCTGTTTTTGGCAGTGGCGTGTTGTGATTTCGACGTCCTGATTTCCCTCCTGTTCTTCGAACGTTATACATCCACGGGAATGCCCCCACCGCCACAGAATTTAAAACCACGTGCTACGTTTTATGGCATCATGTTGGGACCGTCCCCCAATGCCCCCCGGAGTCGCTGGTCTAAAGTTTTACCTCTGCTGGAATGCATTTTCATCCTCGCTGTCTGTGCAAAAATAATGCTCCCATTCCTCCTCGTTGTGTAAACGTTATATCAATATACATGCACGCAGTACGTGCCTCAAAGACATTTGCCTTTGATAAGTGATTCAATTTCTCGACGTATAATTCTCTTCCCTCGGTGTGCATGTCTGTAAGTTTTTTTATAATGCCTTTCACAGCCACGCGTCTGACGTTACATGTCTTTTGTTTGTTCTGAAGAAATCACACGTAGGATGGTTTTCTGTTAACACATTTCCTCTTCTCTGTTTCATTAACTCGAATCGTCATTTTTATTCGTGCTTTCCCGTTGGTCTGCCCTGGGTTTGAGGATCTGAAATGCATGCGAGATTGCCTACCTTCATTTATTTTTGCAAACAAGCCAGTTTAGAGATGTGTTACTTCCCCGTGAGGGTCACACACCCGTGTGCTAGAAGTTGGAAATAAGTGATTCGCACTGTTGATTTTTGGTCTATGGATACAGTTTTAATAGGCTGCTTCTCTCCAACCTCATTCCCTTTCTATCCCCCACATTTCTGCTAAAAATCTCCATGGAGTCCCGATGACCCTGGGAAACACACCTGCATTCCCCATCTCCCGGAAAATACCACTTGGACTCTTTAGCATGAAATACGCTGCTCTTTCTGGCCTGCCCTGACCGACCTACTCCTGGACCTTTCGGAGTCTTCCAACCTCCACGTGAATCCCTCCGTCAGATTCATGGGCCGATTTATAAGGCTTCAACAGGACCGCGAAACACCTGTCCTACTGTCCGCGGAAGACACTCTGTGCGTCCAGATTCGGCTCAGGGATTTCATCACGTGTGAAGTCCTCTTTGCCCCCCACCCGGAGAGATAAGGTCTTTCTGCGTTCTTGCGGGCTTGATCACCGCCCCCACTCTTATCTCTCTAGCGTCATCCCCCACTGGGCTTCGGCGTCTTGCCCCTCTCCTGTTCTCCTCCCTGTCCCTCCCTTTCTCTTCCCCTGCTTTCCCTTCCGCCTGCTCCTTCGGTGTGGTCACCTCAGTGGCTAACACAGCCAGACTGCCACCAGGGTTCCCGGTCCCTTTCGGTCCAATGGACCCACCGGACGAGATGAGCCAACTCACGCCACCGTGCCTCCTGACTTCCTTCACGGGGACGACTTCTGATGGAGCCACCGCTCACAGTCATGCCCCGAGGGACAGATAACTAGCACACAGTATGGCCACGTCACACAGCCTTCTTGTGCCAATGCAATCCCCCCCGGGCAGGACCCACTCTGGCATCTTTGCGTGTCTGTCGCAGACCTGCAGCCGTAAGACACCAGAATGGAAGGGCCTCGGAAGGCGTCTGGTCCCCTGCCTGGCAGGGAGGCCAGGCTAGCCCCTGTCCCCGTTCCTGGTCTGCAGACGCCACCCAGATGCAAGTGTCCCTCCCTGAAACAGACCCCGGAGTGGAGTTTCATGCCTGCCCTGAGGGCTGGCCACTCCGTCACCCGCCCTTCCCAAGCCCTCCGCCCTCCCCTCATTCCTGCACCCTCCTCGTGTGCTGCCTGGGGGAACGGTAACCACCGTCCCGGCCACACGCCCAACCCCACGGCACCTGGTAAACCCGAAAATCCCTCTCTGCAGCTCCCAGACCTTCCAACCGGAAAAGGAATGACCGAAGGGACTCTAAGACGTGAGAAAGAATTCAGTCTAAGAAAAAGAAAATCTTGCCTCTACTGCTGATGACAGTTGCAAACTGTTGGGGAGGGTTTCTCACCGATGTGCCTTGCAGATGAAGCCAGGCGCCCCTCCGCAGGCCGGGGAGGACCTCGGCCCGTCTCCTGGAAACTGCCGGCGTCACGGAGGCGCTGTGACGTCACTGGGAGCGGGGCTTCCACCCGAGGAGAGGCGAGACAGGCCCGCAGTCCACCAACCCGCGTCAGCTGAGCCGTAGGGTAAGGACGCCTGCCACCCCCCCGCCCTGACGGATGTTGCAGAAAATGATCATTGCAAGACACAATGAGTGTTAACAAATGCCCCGTCCTCTCCTCGCCACTGGTAACGTCAGAGGCCCGTTGGCTCAGTTTCGCAGGTGAAGAGGGAGCAACTCCACTCTCGGATGGAGGCTCGGTCCAAGACGGGCAAGCTTCAGAGACGAGGTCCACCCAAGGTGCCCGCGTTGGACTGCGGGAAGGGTCTAAATAAACGTCAGCCGAGTCTCCCGCCTCGTGTCTTCGGGAGTGGGGGACCAGGACACCTCTTCACCCCCAGGACACAGACGTGTGCGCAAGCCCTTGTCCTGCCCAGGTTCCTCTCCCCACACCAGCGCGTGGCACATCCATCACGGCGAACGGGCTGCTGCTGATACATTATTCAGAAGAGGGCTCTGAATAATTCGTTTCTGGGAGCCTCACCCCCGTGTTTATTGGAAGGGCTCTCGGGCGGAGGGAGAAGAGAACTCCGGTGACCCGCCGAGTCTCTTGCAAATGATTCTTCCAGTGGCTGTGTTTATGAGACAGGCGTCATCCTGATCGTGACAAATGGGCAAACTTTTCAAAGAAAAAAAAGTGTAAATCAGGCTAATGCCGTTCCTTACAAAGTACTCTGAAGTATGCTTGGCACTGCGCGGTTATAGCCAAATTAATAGACATTCTGCCCCCAATTCCTTTGTTCCAATGCTCTTGATATCTCTAGGTAAAAAAAAAAATTTCCTTTTCTTCACATGAAAGGCATTCGATCTGGCAGATCAATTTTTTCTGTAGATCTTTGTAGCTGCTCACCAAAAACAGAAACAAACCAAAAACATAGAAGAAGAAAACCTTGCGTGTGGAAACCTTCAGCAGGCTTTAGACTGAGACCCTGGGGTGACCCAGCGTGGCCATTCGGGAAGTCAGGAGCAGACGAGTCAGGGGTGAGCGGGCCCCACCAAGGTCACGATGACCGGAGGACCGGTGATGAGCCGGGCGGGAGACGACCAGGTTCACCCAGCTCAGCCCTCACGCGATGTGACAGGAACAGCATTTCTGAGGGGTCCGAGACTGCCCTGACAGCTGTCACACGCACACGGCGGCCCTGTTCCCACGCTCACGGGCGGTGCGTGCAGCGTTCCCCCCCACGGGAGCCCACTGCAAGTCTCGTTTCCAGAATCTATTGCACGCCGCGGCAAGTTCAAGCAAAAATCCATTTTAACCTCCCAGTAAACCTTCTCCACGTTTCTGCATAGTGACGACAAAGATGGGGGTGTCGGGTAAAAAGGTCGGTGGTCACTCAGTCCACGGGGCTTGAAAAACGTCCTGGCAGAGGGAACGGGTTTTACTCTGCACCACGTAATTCTTGGAGGGGCCGGTGGGGTTAGCAGCAAGGAGCTGCAGGCAGGTTCAGCTCACCAGGAGCGGGGAGACCTCTCCCCAGGTTTCAGGTGGGTTATTTTTTTTAATTTTCGCAGTGGAACTACTCACACCCAGTTTCCAAAGCATCCGTGAACATGGAAATGACGGTATTCGAAAGGACTCTGGTCCGAGCGAACCCCCGCGGAGGGACAGGAGCCCCCACTCCCGGCGGCCCGAACCCGGGTCAGAACTGCTGACGGCCCCGGCGAGCTATTCTTGGAAGCCCCGTCAAGCGATTTTGTAATACTAATTGGATTTTGAAACCAGACCTTCCAGTGACAAGGCTCTCCCTCGGTACGCTTTCTGCAAACATCAGGCTTTTACCGTTCTCTCCTCACTCCAAGGCAGAGCGCTTAAATAATTAATGGATGGAAGAGAAATGTCGAATCATTATTGCTAAGGATGTGCCGAGATAATGGGCCCGGCACTGACGACAGACTGCGGAACGGGAGATGTTTCCCTGCCTCTGTGTGGCTTCGAGGGCGCAGGCGGTTTGGGGAGGGGCATTGGGGAGGACCCGGGGGTGCCTTGCAGCAAAACCTCCCTGGCGCTGACGTCTGGGCACAGCCCCTAGGACGGTGGGAAAGGCTCCTTGTGCCAGACGGTTCCGCATTAGGAGGGCAAATTGCAAAAGCTAAGGATGGACACGGGGGCACAGGGGAGAAAGAACCAGGAGGCAAGACACTCCCAACCCAGGTAGACCAGACGGAAACCCACTGCTTCTTTTCTCAGCCCCCAGTGACCTTTCTGTTGCTTGAGCAATAGACACCCACGTCCTCATAACTCCAGAGCCAGGTGCCCAAGATGAAGGCATCAAGATGTCGTTTCTTTTCTACTGAGGTATAATTCTCCCAGGACATTGTATGAGTTTCAGGTGCGCATCCTAGGGATTCAATATTGGCGGACGTCGCAAAATCGCCACTGTGAGTCTGGGTGACATCTGTCGCCGAGCATGATAACACATGTTTTCCCTGTCCCGAGACCCTTCGCTGCCGACTCTCCCAGCAACTTTTAAGTAGGAAACGCAGTGCCGCTGTCCCTCGTGGTCAAGGCGTGCATGGTCCTCGGTGACTAGGGGTCGCTCAGCGTGTCTGGCGCGTGCGTTGGAGACCAAGGCTACAGGCAGGGAAGTCCCAAAACTCCTCCGGCGAAGGGATCCACGGGTGGGGCGCGCACCGTCCCACGGAGGGTAGGACCAGTTCCGCACCATCTGGGATGGGTAGCCGTTCGGAGAGGGAGGCAGGGAAGCATCCTTCGTGAAGGGACCGCAGGGGCAGAAAGGGGAACCGGTGCCTGGTCACAGCTGCGGGGCGGGGGCCCAAGTCAGGCGAAGATAGAGGCAGGTGTCGTGGGCTCCAGAAATGCTCTCTGTACCCACAGGAGAGCTGCCTTCACACCCGTGAAAACAAACAGGAAAACTTGGGAGAGATCCAGTCCGTAAGATGGAAGATCATTTACGGTGTGGACGCAGATGCAAAAAATAAAAATAAAAAAAAGGACTACCCGATTTTGTTTTTTACCTGGTGAGAGAATTTACCAGATTTCTTGAGGCCAAAGACTCCCCCAGAATTTTACTTTCAACTTCCAATAATAGTGGGGACTTTGGGAAATAAAGACCGACAGAGGAGAGGAAAATGCTAAAAATATCATGGAAAAAAATATGAGTAAGCCAAGAGGATCATCGCGAGTTTGAAGAATTTCATGGAAAAGGAAACATCATCAAGTCTATGTGCATTTGAGCAAGAGAAAGAAATGACCTAAAAAAAAAGTGGAAGGGAAAAAATAGATTTTGCTCAGGGGATTTTCCGTGACACATGGAGTAAGATGGTTTAAAAATAGCGCACGGACTTTAAGGGAACCGGTGTGGGGCGTCATCCGCGGCGTGCGTCCGCCGGTCTGCGGGTGGAGAAGGCAGAGGTGTGAAAACGGGCCGCACCTTGTGCGTCTGCCCTCGGTGTCTGCATCAATGGCGTCACATCACTTCAATGGGCCATTATACATCAAAAAATAGGAGCAGGAAAAGTACATACACGTTTAGAAAATGTCATATCCTGTATGGAGTATTCACACATAAATTACATTTGAGGGAAGGAGGATTACAAAAATCAAAATAACACTTGAAAAATCTGCGGAATGAAATATAGACATATGTTCGTAGTAACTGTCTTGGGGGTGACATTATAATGTTTATTTTTCTAATAATTATCTGAAACGTAAAGGTGTTTATGCTTAGGCTGTATAATTTCGCACAGGGCAACCAGACTTTAATACTTGTGTCCGAAGGTTGACTCCCATCACCGTAAGAACGCAGGACTCCCACTGGGTACATGCCCCATGCTGACCGCCCTGCGGATGTTTCCGGATCTTGTGTGTCGCAGATAACACTGGTAGAAACGCTTGTCTGTCGTAAATAACGCTGGTAGGGCCGCGTGCCTGCTTTCTGCTCGGGGTTCTGGGACGCTTAGGGCGTTTTCCCAGGAGCGGGATTTCACGGGACAGACCTGCAGGCCCGGAGGGGAGGGAGGCTGGGGGGCTGGAAGGGGTCAGCGGGAGGGCAGGTACGCGCAGGTGCGTGGCCCGTGGACACAGACCAGAGTGCTGGGGAGCGGGGGTTGGGGCTGGGGGGCAGGCCGGGGGGGGAGTGGGGCGTCGGTAAGACTGTCCACATGAATAAACAGAATGCATTCCCTTTCGAGGCATTTGTGTGCCGAGAGGCTCGGACCTCAAGTTCTCACCGGGCCCACTTCACGGGTGCTTGCTCTTTCTCATTTCTTTGTATGATCATTGGTTTTTTTGTGAGAGAGAGAGAGAAGCATCGATCCGCTGCCTCCCGTACACACCCTGACGGGAGATCAAACCCACGGCCTTTTGGTTCCCGGGACGATGCTCCCACCCACGGAGAGACCCAGCCGGCACACGCCTTCTCCTTCCACCCGTGGATGATGCTGCCAGACCCCCTCTTCTCCCTCGTGGCTGGCCCTTTCTCGGCCGCTTCCAGCCCCTGCGCGCTCCCTCCCCCTTCTCCCTACCTCACCCTGCGTCCTTGCACACCTCCCTGTTGGCGGCCACCCCGTTGCGATTCACGGAAGAAGCACATGGCACGTTCCATCCCTGCACTCCAGCCCCTGTCTGCAGGCCCCCTCTCCTCCCGGGCCAGGGGACCCCCTCCGGTCCCCGCAGCAGGATCCAGCGCCTTAACACCGGATACCCTGGACCTGTGGCAGCTCATTCCAAAGGGGCAGGGCGTGCAGAAGACACCCTGATGGAAGATGGGCAGCTTAAACCAGGGATCACCTCAACGATGGGTGGTCCTCAACGGGCACCATCCTGCCACTGTTCAAGGCATCCAGCCGCGTGGGATAGAAATTAATTCTTGCTTCAAGTCACAGCTCCTTTTTTT
>PVIA01017541.1:0-15411 GCA_004024845.1 Tonatia bakeri
GTGACTGTCTCCTTATCTCTTGCTGCTTCTAGAATTCTCTCCTTCATTTTTACCTTGGATAATGTAAGTATGATGTGCCTTGGTGTGTTCCTCCTTGGGTCTAACTTCTCTGGGACTCTCTGAGCTTCCTGGACTTCCTGGAAGTCTATTTCCTTTGCCAGATTGGGGAAGTTTTCCTGTATTATTTGTTCAAATAACTTTTCTACTTGTTGCTCTTCCTCTTCTCCTTCTGGTACCCCTATACTTCTGGTGTTGGAATGTTTAAAGATGTCCTGGAGGTTCCTCAGCCTCTCCTCATTTTTTTTTTTTTGAATTCTTATTTCTTCATTCTTTTCTGTTTGGATGTTTCTTTCTTCCTTCTGGTCCACTCCATTGATTTGAGTCCCAGTTTCCTTCCCATCACTATTGGTCCCCTGTGCATTTTCCTTCATTTCACTTAGGGTAGCCTTCATTTTTTCCTCTAATTTGCGACCAAATTCAATCTATTCTGTAAGCATCCTGATCAAAAGTGCTTTGAACTGTGCATCTGATAGGTTGGCTATCTGGTGGTCACTTAGTTGTATTTGTTGTGGAGCTTTGATCTGTTCTTACATTTGGGTCATTTTTTTTTGTCTTGTTGAGCCTGTTACATATGAGGGGCTGAGCCTTAGGTGTTCACCAGGGTGGGGCAACCCAGTTGCTGGGTTGTGACACTGTATATGGGGGCGGGTTCAGAGAGGGAACAGTGGCACTTGCTTGGCTCTCTCTAGGATTTCAGTCCCCTCTGCTGCTTCCCACAATCAAATTGGGCCCTTCTGTTGTTGGTTCCTGGGTGGGCGGGTTTGCATACGTTCTAGGACCCTGTGGGTCTCTCCAACGAACTCTCCTGTGAGGTTGGGAGTCTCGTCTGACACCTTAACCGCCACAAGTGTTTTCAGTCCGGGCTTTTAGGCTTTATTTCCTGGCACTGGGTCCCTGGGTTGCGAGGTCTATTTCACTGCCTGTTTTCACCTGGTTTATCTGTGCGTGAGTGTGTGACTGCGGACAGCCAGCTGCCTTGAGCTCCTCACTGGGTCTGCTCATTGCCTCCCCATGCCCAGGGTCTGCCCCTGGGGTGTGCCAGCCACCGCTTTTTCCTGCTGCAACCCCTCTCTGCTGGCCGCTAACTCCACCCCTCTTACTGGTCTGGATGAATGGCTGTCAAGTCTGACCATACAGTTCAATTTTCTGTCTGTTCTGGTTGTTATTTTGTTTCTAGATTTTTTTGTCCTTAATTTTGGTTGTGCAAGGAACTACAGTGTGTCCACCTATGCCTGCATCTTGGCTGGCAGTCCTGATTACATTTTTTGTGTAAGGAGCTATCACTATTATAATATTAAAAAATCTCTTTACACATTCAGGAAATGAGTTGAATGACACAGACACAGACATTGCCCTTAGAGAGCTGGTTGTCTGAGGTGACCACATGAGCAAAGAAGAAGTTATTGGGACATATTTATAATAAAAAATATACTATATTACAGAAATATTTGGCTGTTAAAAATAAGGCAAGCTAATACTCTATGATTCTGTTCTCTTCTCTGTTACTAATTTTTGCTAATTATATGTCTGTAATTGCATGGCTTTAAAATTCCATTTCTAAATTAGGATGACTTCTAAAATGATATGTTTAGCCTGGACTATTCCCTTGAGTTGACACCCTTTTATACAACTCTTTTTTGACATCTCCAGTTGTATGGCCAGTAGGCATGTCAAAAATCGTGAATATCAGATTTGCTTAAGCTATGCTTCATTTCAACAAATTAATAAAACAAGTTTATATCTCTCTTTTTTTAAAGATTTTATTTATTTATTTTTAGAGAGGGAAGTGAGGGAGAGAGAGAGAGAGAGAAACATCAATGTGCGGTTGCTGGGGGACATGGCTTGCAACCTAGGTATGTGCCCTGACTAGGAATCGAACCTGCGATGCCTGGTTCGCAGCCCGCGCTCAATCCACTGAGCTACACCAGCCAGGGTGTTTATATCTCTTTTGTTAAATGTTTAGTGTATCAGTATGTTGACAGCACTTATTTATTCTCCATTTAGTGACTCAGAAATCCTGGATCCTCTCCTCTAATGAAGTCCTACCAACATGCATTTTTCAGAGTTGCCAAGATAAAAAAAAAAAGAGAGAGAAGCGTGAAGCACTCCAACTATAAATTGCATTGGTCTTGAAGCAGTTTATCACTTTTGTTCACATTTTCACTGGTGAGAATGTTGCATTAGCATGGCCTCAACTCAACTGCAAGGGAAAGTTGGAAATGTAGGAGTGTTCATGGATTTCACGGATTTGCAGTGAATGCTAATTTTTCTGCCCCGACCTGTGTGTCAGTCACTTAATATTTCTTCATTATCTTTCCCCATGTATAGAACACATTCAATTCATCTCCACAGGACAGACCCCAAATTTTCTCCCAGATATTTCACCCAGCTCAAAGTGTAGGATTTCAGGTGATATACAAGAACTTCTCCATCATATTTGGTTGGGGCTCTTCTTGGCCTAGAGATCTGTGATTTAAAAGGAAATTTAACTGCTCACTTATCACCCTCTTATTAATATATAATAAAATAACAGGGACATTTAACAACAGTAACTCCTATTTGGAAAGATAAAGAATATGAGACATATGACAGTCATTAATTCATAGCAATTTTGAAATCTCCATTGGGTAAATATTGGGAAGGCTCCATGCCTTGGGTCTGAGAGGAGTTTCTTGATTAGATTCTCTCATGTGAACTCTCTGTCCATTTATTTTTTTGGTCCATGGGAATTTCTCTCTGGGAGAATTATTTCTTTTCCATTATCTTCTTAGGCCATATCTAAAATGGGTCCTGAGGAATATGTCCTTCTTGGGGACGGCACAGCTTTCTCAGTCTATTTCCTGGTGCTGAAAGGTTGGGTCCCAAGAGGTATGTTAGCACTTGAATAGATAGTCTTTCTCAGTTAAGTTCTTGATTTCTTTGGCAATATATGTTTATTAAAACCTCAGTAAGCTTCTCTTCTATTTGGTTTCACTTATGTGCCAGTAAACACACCCCAAATCTTTTAAAGATCTAATTCTGAAATGTTCTCTATTTTTCCTGTTATCACTTTCATGTGCACCTCTCTGAACTAAATGAAGCCTAATTTGGGATTCTCATGCTTTGGTGGGAAGGTTCCTTTGCCCTCAGTTGTTTGTTTTATCTGAGATGTTTACTGGTTAGCACACCCATAACATGATCTTCATCTTTAGGCACTTAAATTAACTGAAACATTTTATGGAAAGATTTTGCTCAAAGCTTTTAAAAGCCAGCTTTTACTGTTTGGAGTTTAGAAGCAGTTCATTTTTCCATCTCCCCAAGGTTTTGAGTCTTTTTTAAACTCTCTATGGTAGGCAGAATAATGGCCCCCAAATGTATCTATGTCTTAATCCCTAGAACCTGTGAATGTGTTAGGATACATAGCAAAGGGAAATTAAAAGTGAAGATGAAATTAAGATTGCTAATCAGCAGACATTATTCTGAATTATGTGGATGGGCCCAGGGTAATCACAAGGGTCCTTACAAGTGAATGAGGGAGTCAGAAGAGTGAAGTGTTAGGGTGAAATAAGTTAGAAGGAGAAAGAAATACTAGATGGTCACTTACATGTGGAATCTAGAAAAGCCAAACTCATAGAAACAAAGAGTGGGATGGGGATTACCAGGGGCTCAGGGGTAGGGGAAATGGGGAGATGTTAGTCAAAGAGCACAAACTTTCAGTTATAATACAAGTAAGTTCTGGAGATGTAATATGTAGCATGGCAATTATAGCTCATACTACTGTATTAGATGCTTGAAAGTTGCTAAAAGAATATATCTTAAAAGTATATCTTAAACTGATGGACATAAAGGAAATATTATGTGACATAATGGAGGTGTTATCTAATGATATGGTGGTTATCATATTGTAATATGGAAGTACATCAAATAAACACACTGTATACCCTAATCTTGCACAATGTTATATGTCAGTTAAACCTATAAAAAGCTAGGAAAATAAACAGTTGAAGGACAGCGTTTGGTAGAGTCATTCAACCTGTAACATCATTTTTTCTTCAGTTTTAATAGCAAATAATGTTTGTGTTAACTAACTGAAAGTTTGAAGGTATTTTTTTATTAAAAAGCTTTCACTTATTAAAAACATTAATATCATCTCATTAGTTATATTAATAACTTACATTTGTGAAGGACTTGACAATTTTACATGGATTCATTTAATTTTCTAATTTTATTTTATTTTATATTTTATTATATTTTTATTTACATTTCTTATTTTTGTTCAAGTACAATTGTCTCTCTTTTCACCCCACCATGCGCCCCCACCAATCCCTGCCTCCCACCCTCAAACCCACCCCCTTTGGCATTACTTATACAGTCAGTGATTGAATTAGTCTGATCCTCAGAATTAAAAAAAAATCTTTCTTGTGTTTTTTCCATTACCATTTAGCCCCCTTATACCTTCCCCCAGCAATCCTGATGAGGTTGTCCATGTCTATGAGTCCTTTTTCCTTTTTGCCCAGTCCTCCCACCTCCTCACCTCCCCCTCTCCACTCACTGTAACCTTGCTCTCCATCTATGAGTCTGTCACCATTTTCCTTGTTAGTTCAGTTTGTTCATTAGATGTACATATGAGTGATATCATATGGTATTTGTCTTTCTCTGATTGGCTTATTTCACTTAGCCTAATGTTCTCCAGGTCCATCCATACAAGGGTAAAATTTTCTTTCTTATGGTTGAGTGGGTCCAATATGTAAGTGTCCCATAGTTGTTTTATCCACTTATCAACTGATGGACATTGTGTCCCAGAATTTTTTTTCAAAGATTTTATTTATTTATTTTTAGAGAGAGGGAAAGGGAGGGAGAAAGAGAGGGAAACATCAATATGTGGTTGCCTCTGACATGCCCCCTACTGGGGACCTGGCCTGCAACCCAGGCATGTGCTCTGACTGGGAATCAAACTGTGACACTTTGGGTCACAGGCCAGCACTCAATTCACTGAATTACACTAGCCAGGGCTGGGCCCAGAATTTTTGAATGTTAAATAGCATATTTAATTAACAGGATTTTATGAGGATTAAGTGAGATTGTGTTTGCAACAATTTTTAAACTGCCAAGTACCTCTATAGGACATTAGTTCAGTGACTGCCCATCAGATTGTATTTCTGTTAATTTATTTTCTAGTTCATTGATTCTTTCTTCATCTCAGACCTGCTGTTTAGTCTCTCTGGTGAATTTCTTTTGTTATGATATCTTTCAATGCCATAAGTTCCATTTGATTCTTTTGTATAGTTTCTTTTAAAAAATGTTTATTGAAGTATAGTTGGCATACAATATTATATTAGTTTCACATGAACAACATAGTGATTTGACACTTATATACCTTACAATGTGACCCTTACACTAAGTTTAGTAACCATCTGTGACTGCAAAGTTACCACAATATTATTGAATATATTCCCCTGCATCTTTTTCACTCATGCTTTCTGGGATCCATCAGTTCATTCTCTGTGTCTATGAGTCTGCTTTTGCTTTGTTATGTTTGTACATTTTTTAAAGATCTTACATATAAATAAAATCATACCATGTTTGTCTTTCTCTCTCAGATATATTTCACTTAGCATGGATGCTCTAAGTCCATCCATGTTCTTGCAAATGGCAAGATTTCATTCTTTTCTTTTTAGGGTTTTTATTTTTTATGGAAAATAGGAACTTCATTTGTGGTTCTTCACTTAAGTCGAGTAAACTCAATATTGTTGGTATTATGAGTTATTACTACTTTTTTCTCTCATTTTTTAAAAATTGCTAATATTTCATTGTGTATACATACAAAATCTTTATCCACTCGTTTATTGATGGACACCTAGGTGGCTTCCATATCTTTGCTTTTATAAATAATGCTGCAATAAAAATAAGGATGTATATCATGTATCTTTTTGAATTAGTTCAAAGCACCCAGAAGTGAAATTGCTGGATTGTACGATAGTTCTGTTTTTAATTTTTAAGGAATCTCCATACTGTTTTCCATAGTGGCTGAACCAATTTATAATCCTACTACAGTGCATGACTTGTTGTTTGTTGATTTTTTTTATTATAGCCACTTTTTATTATAGCTAGGTGTGAGGTGGTATATCATTACGGTTTTGACTTACATTTCTCTGATGATTAATGATGTTGAGCATCTTTTCATATGTCTGCTGGCCATCTGTATGTCTTTTTTTTGAAAATGGCTATACATGGTCTCTGCACATTTTTATCAGTTTTTTTCTTGTTATTGAGTTATGAGTCCTTTATATATTTTGGATATTAACCCATTATTGGGTATATCATGTGAATGTCTCCTCCCATTCAGTAGATTGTCTTTTCATTTTGTTGATGGTTTCCTTCACTGTAAGGAAGTTTTCAGTTTGATGTAGTCCTATTTGTTTATTTTTGCTTTTGTTTCCCTTGCTCAAGGAGATGTATTCAAAAAGGTATTACTAAGAAAGATGTCAATGAGTTTACTGCCTATGTTTTATTCCATGATTTTTACGAGTTCATGTCTTACATTTAAGCCTTTAATCCATTTTGAGTTTACTTTTGTATATGGTATAAGAGAGTGGTAGAGTTTTTAAATTTTTTTTTGCATGCATCTGCCCTGTTTTATTTTGTATAGTTTCTATTTCTTTATTGGGATCGTCTGTATTTTCCTTTAATTCTTTACATGGTTCCCTTTAATTCTTTGAATATATTTACAATAGCATGTCTGAAGTCTGTTTTTGATAAACCCAACATCTGGCCCTCAGAAAGACAATTTTGATGACTGCTTCCCCCAATCCCCATAGGTTGGAAGTTCCTTTGTGTGTCTCAGGATTAAATTTTTTTTTTTAAGTAAGAATTTTAAAGAACTCCCCCCCCCCAGAGTGTTGTTGCTGTTTTGTTTTGTTTTTCACTTTTCCTGGACTTTGTAGAAATTGTCTTACAGAACTCACCTTATGTACTGCTCAGATATTTTTATTTTTATTTTTTAAAATCCTTACCAGAGGATTTGTCCGTTGATTTCAGAGAGAGAGCAGAAGGGAGGGATGGAAGGAGCAGGGCAGGTGGGGGAGAGAGAGAGAGAAACATTGATGTGAAAGAAACTTCAATTGGTTGCCTCCTATACATGCCCAGCAAACGAACCTGTAACCTAAGTATGTGCCCTGACCAGAAATAGCACCCACAACCCCTTGGTGTGCAGGACAATGCTCCAACCAACCGAGCCACTGGCCAAAACTTAAGCTTGAATTTTTATGGGTTGCCCTGTGTCTCCATAGCTTAGTGAACTATCAATGATTTATCAGATTTTACTTCCAAATAACCTGACCCAGTTAATGCTTCTGTCCTCTACTAATGGGCCTGTGTATGGCTTGGGCAGCACCTTTGAAATTCAGGCAGTTTTCAAGTCTGCCTCAGCTTTTATTTTTTCATTAGACTCCTTGAGTCTCTTCTGCATATGTGCTCAGTTTCCTGGCAGTGGATGTGTGGAGAGTTTTGGCTCTGTTTTCTCTGAACGTATGTACAACCTTCCAGTCAGTAAGCCATATATGGAGAACTTATTAAACCCTCTATGCTTATCTCTTTGTAATATCTACCTGAAAACCTCTGGTCAGTCTACAGACATCTACTTTCACTGACCAGGACAATACCCTCTGGTCAGGATGGCTGCAGGACTTTCCTTTTGGCACTGGGTATGGCTTTTCCACTCTTCCTTCCAAATCAAGTCAACCCCTTCTGGCAGTGAAGCTACTGATTTTACAAACAGTATTTCCCTGGTAAAACTATTATACTAACCAAAGTGGGGCTGGAGGATGTTGGAGGGGAGCAGCCCAGACAAGAACAACAGAGTCCTATGTCTCCTACCTGAAGTTTAAGAGCAGTTCATAAATAAATGCCTCTCAATTTGTGGCTTTCCACTGATTGGTTTCTAGAGCCATGAAATGAGTATTTCTGATAAATTTTTCTAATTTTACAGCTGTTTCCTGTGAAGAGGACTTAATGACTTTTTTATACTGCCATATCACACGGTATTGGTAAAAAATTTTTTGAGGTAACATGAATACATTTTCTCAACATTATGTTTGGTCAAGCATGCTCCACAGTTGGGCCCTCATGTTTATAGCCCTTTAGCTTGGACTTACATGCTTAACTACTCTTCTCAGCATATTCCCATAGAGCCAGAAGAGTTCTGCCTTCAGCCAAATGGTGACCTGGAAGTAATCTATTCCTTGTAGATTTTTCCAAATAAAATATAGGACACTAAGTTAAGTTTGAATTCCAGATAAACAATGAATACTTTTTTAGTATGAGTAGGTACCAAATATTGCATGGCACATAATTTTACTAAAAAATTATTTGCTATTTATGTGAAATTAAAATAACTGACATCTTGAATTTTTATTTGCTAAATTGGCAACTCTCCTTTGTCCAGCTTTGCCTTTGAGCCCAGGACACACACTTTACTAATGGTGAGATTTCTCCTTAAGCGATCTTCTATGATCTTTGAGGCAGATAAATCTAGACTCTGTTGGGGTTGTCTTCATCTACTCATCAGGGAAGGTGATATTACATCAAACTCCAAAATGAAGAGATTATGGGTCAAGTGATCTCATTACTTTCTTCCAGAAGGCCTTTTGGCTCCAATACAAATTAGCTACATATGTAGTGAGAGAGGTCAGCCTTTATCAAGCCACAAAATAATTTATGTTACATTCTTGTCAAATACAATTAATTTTTTGCTATGCTAATTCTTCCAGAAGAAAGACAATCTGCTGCACTCACTGTTAAACAAGTCTCTTGCAACATTTTAAAAACTTGAAACTCTTATAATATTGAATGTCAACTGTAATTGAAAAAATTAACTTAATTCACATACTACGTATTTAACCTTTTAAAGCATACAATTCAGTGGTTTTTAGTATATTCATAGAATCATGCAATTCTGACCATTATCGAATTCCAGAACATTTTTGTTCCCACAAAATGAATGTTGCCCATCAGTAGGCATCATCATTCCCCCATGCCCAACATCTCTGGTCCCTGACAAACACTGCCAGTCTGCTTTCTTTCCTGTAGATGTGTCTATTACACACATTTGATATAAATGGAATTATACATGACCTTTTTTGTCTGGCTTAAAAAATTAGCATAATGTTTCTTTTTTTATTTTTTAAATGTTGTTCAAGTACAGTCATCTCCATTTTCCCCCCACCCAACCCTATCTCTCCCCCCTTGACCCTTCCCACCTTTGGCTTTGTTCTCGTATCCTTTAAACATGTTCTTTGATAACCCTTCCCCATTTCCCCCCCCATAATCCTCCTCCCCCATCCCATATGATTATTGTCAGTTTGTTCTTTATTTCAATGTCTCTGGGTATATTTTGCTTGCTTGTTTGTTTTGTTGATTAGGCACCACTTATAGGTGAGATCATATGGTATTTGTCTTGCACTGCCTGGCTTATTTCACTTAGCATAATATTCTCCAGATCCATCCATGCTGTTGCAAAGGGTAGGAACTCTTTCTTTCTTTTTGCTGCATAGTATTCCATTGTGTAAATGTACCACAGTTTTTTGGTCCACTCATTTACTGATGGGCACTTAGGTTGCTTCCAACACTTGGCTATTGTTAGCATAATGTTTTTAAGGTTCATCCATGTTATAGCATATGTTTGTATTTCATTCCTTTTTATCACTGAATAATATTCCAATATATGGATCTATCACATTTTGTTTGTACATTCATCATCTGATAAATGTCTGAGTTATTTCTATACTTGAAACTTTTAAATGCATTGATGTATTGCTCCCATAAAACAATATATATAATTCTACTTAGGTAGAAACTACCTTTCATATTTATTTTCATTTACATTATTTTTATTTTTAGAGAGTGTGAATTTTTGTTTATGTGTTAGCTAGTAAATTATATCTCTTAGTGAAGGAGGGAAATCAAATCCCATCTGGGGTCTATTTGGTTTCAAAACCTGTGCTCTTTTGCAGCACCACATATTCCCTACTTTGAGTTTGTGTCACGTCTGGAACACATTCTCATCTAATCTAAGCACCCTCTGGAAGCTCACTCTGAGCTCCTGCTCCCTAAGAGCATATACCATGGGATTAAGGGTTGGGGGGATGACAGTGTTAAGCATACTGAGAAGAACAGAAAAGATAGGAACTGTTTTTGCTGCCAGATGGGCTATAGACACTACAACAATGGTTGTGTAGAAGAAGAAGATGAGGATGAGATGGGAAGTGCAGGTGCTCAGAGCCTTGACTATTACCTCGGCAGAGTTCACTCTCATCACAGAGGGAAAGATCAGAACATAGGGAATAAGGACTAGAGCCATGTCACTTCCACCGATGATCCAGACTAAAACCAACTGATAAAACCTATTAATGGTGGTTTCATCACAGGACATACCAGTGATCCGAGGGTTAGAGCACATACAGTGGTCAATTTCATTCTTGGAGCAATAGTGTCTCTGGACAGCCAGTACAGGCACTGGATGGTCAACAGGACATTCCTAAGCACCATGAGTATTATGGCTTTGACTACAAAAGCTTCAGTAACTATGGAGAAATATTGAAGTGGGTGGCAGGTGGCTACATATCTATCTACAGCCACATAAAGGAATACACCAGACTCCATGCTAATAAAACAGTGAATAGCATAGATTTGAGCAAAGCACTCGGGGAGACTGATGGTCTTGGCATCAAACCAGAAGATGACCAGAATCCTGGGCATGATGGTGGTAGCCAAGCCAATGTCCACTATAACCAGGATACTAAGGAATTGGTGCATGCACTCGTGCAGGTGAAGGTCTTGATGAATGGTGATTATGATGAGGAGATTGGCACCAAGAGCTAGGAGGTAGATCAGAGTCAGGGGCAGGGAGAGTCAGTGCAGCCACTTGTGAATGCCTGGGAGCCCCATCAAGATGAACTTAGAACCATGAAGTCTTGAGCTATTATTAGTTACACTCTGGGAGATATCCATATATTAGGGCATTTTAATCATTACTGTATGTCTGTGGACGAAGGGAAACAAGAAGGAAGCTTGGTTAAGCGTTCAGTTGAGGTTCAGATTTAATTTAAAGATATAAGATTCACTCATAGATTATGATATTTCCAATGTCTCTTTTGTCTGGAAAATGTTCTGAAAAGAGCACTAAGATGGCCAAAAGAGGCCTTAAGAGGAAGATTACTGCAGAAACAAAGAGAGAAAGGAATCATTTACTGGCTTCATGTGACTCGATGTTATTTTGATACACGAAGCAAGGAGATGTGGACACAAAACAGGAGACACGTTCAGTCATCGTGAATGGACTGATTCCTCAGGAGGTAAATACTAAAGACAGAATATACATAAATATATATATATTTATGTATATATATATATATATACACATACACATGCACATATACATACATACATACTTTTTGGAGGTCTTCCAGGGAAGAACAGAAGTAAGAACAAGAGTTATCATAATGGCTTTGTTTTGTATAGGACCTTCGAAAGACCTCTTTTCATATTTGAGGAACTGAGAATCACAGAAGTGGAATGATTTATCCGAGTTTAGAGTTTTAAATAATAAATGAGCTGGAGCTAAAAATCTTAGTATTCTGTGTTTAGTTACTGCATATTTTCTGTTAAACTATTGCTGATGGCTTAATACAAATGATTCTTTTAAGGTGTAAATTTTTGCCCCCTTCTGATTACCAAAGATAAATTGAAAACACATTAAGATCTATATTTTCTCAGTTTATTGATTTTTCACCTGCAGATTTTAGTAAGACTTCCCTAAGGATGTTATTTTAAAAATACACAATATCATATATTTTTAAAGATTTTATTTATTTAGTTTTAGAGAAAGGGGAAGGGAGAGAGAAAGGAAGAGAAACGTCAGTGTGTGGTTGCCTCTCATGTGGCCCCCACTGGGGACCTGGCCTGCAACCCGGGTATGTGCCCTGACTGGGAATCGAACCTGTGACCCTTTGGTCCATAGCCCATGCTCAATCCATTGAGCTACACCAGCCAGGGCCATAATACTGTATTTTTTTAAAAGGAATTTTAACATGTGTTAGATTTAATGACCATAATTGCCATGGAAGTTTTTACATTTACATATTTAGATGTTTATACTAGGTGAAATCAATGTTCACCATATATCTTTTCTTTTTAAAAATATATTTTATTGATTGTGCTATTACAGTTTTCCCAATTTTTTCTCTCCTTTATTCCCCTCCACCCTCTACCCCACCCCCACCATCACTCCCCCACTTTAGTTCATGTCAGTGGGCCATGCATATAAGTTCTTTGGCTTCTCCATTTCCCATACTGTTCTTAACTGTCCCCCACCCCCTGGTCTATTTTGTACTATCATTTAAGCTCTTATTCCCTGTACCTTTTCTCCCATTCTCCCCACACCCCCTGCAGGTAACCTTCCATGTGATCTCTATTTCTGTGAATCTGTTCCTGTTCTCATTGTTTGCTTAATTTGTTTTTTTAGGTTCAGTTGTTGATAGTTTTCAGTTTGTTGTCATTTTACTGTTTGTATTTTTGATCTTCTTCTTAGATAAGTCCCTTTAATATTTCATATAATAAGGGCCTGGTGACCATATATATTTTCATAATGGTCCTCTATTTGTGAAGTCTTTACTTTGATTCAAATCTTTCATGCTGCCCTGGCCGGGTGGCTCAGTTTATTAAAGCTTTGTCCCTGTACACTGAAAGGTTGTGGGTTCCATCCCTGGTGAGGACACATACCTAGGCTGTGGTTTGATCCCTGGTCTGGATGTGTATGGGAGGCAACTGATGTTCCTCTCTCACACTGATTTTTTCCCCCTTGCTCTCTCCCTTTCTCTTTCTAAAAAAACCAATAAACATATCTTCAGGTGAGGATTAAAAAAATCTTGCATTGTGTAGAACATTTTCAAGTTATTTCATCAGAAAGAGAAAATGGGCAATATACTCTGAATGAATTAGAAAATCATCTTCAACTTGGAATTTTGATTAATATTCATTTCTCATTAATTTTTCTGTTTTTAATGGTTAATTACAGAAATGCAACACATTTATCTTTGGTCTATAGAGGAGAGACCAAATGAAATGAAATGAAATGAAATTAGTTCTAATTTATCATTTCATTTTTCTGTCTGTGCATTGTGATGAGGGTACCATGGTGAGCAAAGATTTTCTAGATTTTTAAGAGATTCAATACGCAAGAGATCTTTTATTCACTTAATATTTTACACTTTAAATTTTAAAGCTTTTGCTAACACTTAGACTGCCAAGATCATCTTGACTTTTTTTGTTAATTTCCAAAATATCTAAATTTAATTGGTCTTATAAAATATAAAAATTAATTTATAAAAATAACATCTTAAAATATTTTTCCTTCTTATTCTGCAATTTTATTCATCTTTTCCATTACTTAAATTTTCTCATATCTGTCACTAAAGAACATACTTTATATGTGTTAACATTCCTCACTATTTTTTTTTACTGTATTTGAAGCTTTTTGAGTGGAATTTTTTCTAGAGTAAAATTTCTAATTAAATATTGCTAGTACCTAGAGAACCTGCTGATTTCTGTTATTTTGCTTTAGATTCACTTTAGTATTTTATTGTCAGTTATAATTATTTTTTAGTTGACTTCTGGCCAAGATAGAGGCATAGGTAGACATACTGTGCCTCCTCGCACAACCAAGATAGGAACAACAACAATTTAGAAACAGAATAACAACCAGAACTGACAGAAAACTGAACTGTATGGAAGTTGGACAACCAAGGAATTAAAACAGACTTGTTCATCCAGACTGGTAAGAGGGGCGGAGTCAAGCAGCTGGGCAGAGAAGGGTTGTGGCACAAAGAGCGGTGGTGCCAGGCATGTAAGGCATCCTGGGCATGCAAGGCCACAGTGGACAGACCCTGGGTGCACAGGAGGCAGCTGGCAGACCCAGGGTGCAGGGTGGCAAAGGGCAGACCCAACAAGGTGGCGATTGTGAAGCGAGGCACTGCACGCAACCCAGGGTCCAAATGCTGGGAAATAGAGCCCTGGGGCACTGATTGAAAACACCCTTGGGGGTTGAGGCACAGGGAGAGACTCCCAGCCTTATAGGAGAATTAATTGGAGAGACCCATGGGGTCCCAGAATGTGCACAAGCGCACCCATACAGGAATTAGCACCAGAAAGGCCCAGTTTCCTTGGGGGAAGCAGCAGAGGGGACTGAAATCTGATAGAGAGCTGAGCAAGTGCCATTGTTCCCTCTCTGAACCCGCCCCCATATACAGTGTCACAACCCAGCAACTGGGTTGCCCCACCCTGGTGAACACCTAAGGCTCAGCCCCTCATATGTAACAGGCTCAACAAGACAAAAAAAAATGACCCAAATGTAAGAACAGATCAAAGCTCCACAGCAAATACAACTAAGTGACAACCAGATAGCCAACCTATCAGATGCACAGTTCAAAGCACTTTTGATCAGGATGCTTACAGAATTGGTGAATTTGGTTGCAAATTAGAGGAAAAAATGAAGGCTACCCTAAGTGAAATGAAGGAAAATGCACAGGGGACCAATAGTGATGGGAAGGAAACTGGGACTCAAATCAATGGAGTGGACCAGAAGGAAGAAAGAAACATCCAAACAGAAAAGAATGAAGAAATAAGAATTCAAAAAAAAAAATGAGGAGAGGCTGAGGAACCTCCAGGATATCTTTAAACGTTTCAACACCAGAAGTATAGGGATACCAGAAGGAGAAGAGGAAGAACAACAAGTGGAAAAGTTATTTGAACAAATAATACAGAACTTCCCCAATCTGACAAAGGAAACAGATTTCTAGGAAGTCCAGGAAGCTCAGAGAGTCCCAGAGAAGTTAGACCCAAGGAGGAACACACCAAGGCACATCATAATTACATTAGCCAAGATTAAAATGAAGGAGAGAATCCTGGAAGCAGCAAGAGATAAGGAGACAGTCACCTACAAAGGAGTTCCCATCAGACTGTCAGCTGATTTCTCAAAAGAGACCTCGTAGGCAAGAAGGGGCTAGAAAGAAGTATTCCAAGTCATGAAAGGCAAGGACCTACATCCAAGATTGCTCTACCCAGCAAAGCTTTCATTTAGAATGGAAGGGCAGATAAAGTGCTTCTCAGATAAGGTCAAATTAAAGGAGTTCATCATCACCAAGCCCTTATTATATGAAATGTTAAAGGGACTAATTTAAGAAAAAGAAGATAAAAAACATGTATAGTAAAATGACAGCAAACTCACAATTATTAGCAACCACACTATAAACAAAAACAAAAACAAACTAAGCAAACAACTAGAACAGGAACAGAACCATAGAAATGGAGATCACATGG
>PVIA01017542.1:0-15408 GCA_004024845.1 Tonatia bakeri
CCCTCCCCTCCCCCTTCCTCCCTTATTGCTGTATGTCAGTACCTAAAACTGGTTTGTAGAAATGGTGTGATTTTTCCTTACAAAGAGGGACAGCTGTTCAGAATGATGTCACCACCCACCACTCTCATTCAGAAATTCTTAAAACAGAGCTTCTCAAACTTTAATGTGTATTTGAATCATTGCGGGATCTTACTAAAATGCAGCTTCTGCTTTGGCAGGTCTGGGTCTGGGTCGGGGCCTGAAATTCTGCATTTTTCACAAGCGCCCAGTCACAGAGATGCTCCTGATCCAGACCACACTTCGAGTAGCAAGGCCGCTGTGCTCATCTTAAACCTCATTCTTCTTTCTTTTCTTAAAATCTAGAGTGAGCGCAAGTCCTCACACAGCTTATTTACAAATTTACAACGAACGCCTGACCCTGAATCCAGCAGCTCTGTGGTCAGTGCCTCTGCAGCTGCAGGTTAGACATTTGCGCGGAGCTTCATCCATCACTATATACGCCGCGGGAGGAAGTGCTGGCTCGTTAGGCTGTTAAATGATTGTTCACTGTCCTGAGCAGAATGGGCAGAATTAATTTTTATTTTGTTTTTGTGCCTGTGTGCAAGAATAGTATTATTGATGTTAATAAGGGTCTTAGCGTTGGGCTGATGCCATTTGCCACGTTTTGGTGTGAAATCCGCGCAAAGACAAGCCCCGGCCGTTTGCTCAGGCTATTACTACGGCGCTCTGCCTCCGTCCAGAGAACGAGGCGGAGTGTGTCCTATGACGATTACCATCATCAGTTAGTTTTAAAACCACAGTCAGGGCCTCTCGCAACAGTCTGTGCAGTTTGGAAACGCCACAAAGAGGCCCAGCTGGGGGTGGGGAGGACTGAAAACCAGTCCACACCTCTTTGCCAAGCCCGTTGCGTTGCCCTTTTTACCTAGAGGGGGCGCCTGTTTCCAAACATCATAAAGCTGGAGAGAGCTGTGCAGGAAACTAGAGAGCACGGAGCACAGCACTTTGATTTTAGGGATGTGGAGACACTGAGGGCTAGATTGCTTGTTGCAGCCGCTATCACCACCGCCATCACCACCACCACCACCATCACCAGCATCACCACCATCACCATCGCCACCATCATCTGACATTTACTGAGGACACAGGGTGCTGGGTCAATTGCTTTCCGTACATTACCTCATTTGTTCCCTATAATAACCGCTCCAGAGGTTGTTCATCATTATCATAGTTATTGTTAATTATTATTTCATTCTCATTTACAGAGATGGAAACTGACACGTGGAGAGGTTAAGCACCTTGCCTCGGGTCAGAGAGTAATGTGAAGTGTAATTTTCAAACAGGAGAATCATGACTCTCAGGCAAATACTAAATGATCTCATGTCAAAGATTTTTTTGTGCCTCATTCATGAGTGAGGAAAGATACTTATAAAACTTATACAAAGAACATTAAAGGATTTAGTCATATGTAGACAATATAAGGAAAGTATGGTAGGCTGAATGACCCGCCTCCCCCAAGGATATCCACGTTCTGATCATTGCGAACCTGTGAATATGTTACCTTACATGTAAAGAGGACTTTGCAGGTATCATTAAGGATTTTGAGATGAGATTATTCTGCATGATCTGGGTAGGCCCAGCGTAATCACAGCATCTTTATGAGAAGGACCCAGGAGTGTCAGAGGGACAGAGAAGATTTAAGAATGGAGGTAGAGGTTAGAGTCATGTGCTTTCAAAGTAAAGGAGGGAGCCACAGGCCACGGAATGTAGGGGGTCCTGGAGTCTGAAAAAGACCAGGCAGCAGATCCTTTTCTAGAACCTCCAGAGGAAACCAGTCCTGCTGATACCTAATTTTAGACCAGTGAAACTGACTTTTGACTTCCAGAACTCTAAGATAAATTTCTGTTGTTGTTTTTTTTTTCAAAATTTTATTTATTTTTAGAGAGAGGGGAAGGGAGGGAGAGAGGGAGAGAACATCAATGTGTGGTTGTCTCTTGTGCACCCCCCACTGGGGACCTGGCCCACAACCCAGGCATGTGCCCTGACTGGGAGTTGAACTGGCGACACCTTGCTTCGCAGTCTGGCACTCAATTCACTGAGCTACACCAGGCAGGGAAAACTTATATTGCTTTAAGCCCTAAGATGTGGTAAATTTTTACAGCAGCAGCAGGAAATTAACACAGAATGATAACTGGATTAGATGGAAAGCTGGTTAATGTCCAACAGGGATGTAAACAATAACTCTTGGAGCAAATTCTCCTACCAGAGTTAAATTATTTGCATCTTTCCTGCACCAAAATATTCAGGTTAACCTCTACCCTCTACAGAGATGAAAACTGCCTAGTCAGGAGAAAGTCAAGTTCAGGGTTGCAGTAAAAGAACACTCAGTAATCTCTTCTGCATATCTCAAGTTTAGGAGCTGGGATTTGAACCGGGCCCTTCCAAGTGCACAATTTATGCTTTTAACTATTAAAGGACATAGGACTAGTATTAGTTGGACTAGCAAGGCAATCTGAGGCAAAGAAAATTATACATAGGAACTGAGGACACAGCTCCAAAATTCCACAGTGAGTTCCCCAACTCCTTCATGCTGCTGCCCCTAAACAGAGGACCCTGGAAAGAGCTTTGCTCCTTTCTTAATGTCAACAGTGGGAATTCCTGCTCTAGCTCTCTGAAAACTCAGACTCAAGCCTTTAATAGGTGGTTTAGATAGGTTACTGGCTGGTGTAACTTAAGACATGTGGTGAGAAGCTGAACTACATAGCATCCCTACTCCTCCCCATCGCACTCAGGAGCAAAGGTCCCTAAAGTCCCTTCTTTCAAAATATATTACTTGGTTATGCATCATAACACTTTGCCTAGTAAATGCTTGATAAATGTTTGAATTGAAAGTGGTTTGGGGGACGGGAGAAGTGGAGACGTTGGGGTTGGGGAGCCACAGAGTGTTGTCCAGAACCAGCACGGCGTTCTTAAGAGATGGTGTGGTGAGGGTCCTGACTGCAGCTGGGAACTTCCTTAAAGAAGTGGGGTCTGAAGGCAGACAGGTGAAGTGTGGCCAGTGTCTTGAAGGAGAGCTGGGGAGCCAATCACTCATAAGCCAATCATTCTTGACACCGACTGAGCATTAGAAGAAGCTGGGGAGAGTTAAGAAACATGAGTGCAAGACCTTGCATCAGTCTGCGAGGGATGCCATAACAAAGTACTATAGCCTGAGTGGCTTAAACAAGAACAATGTGCTTTCTCACTGTTCCGGAAGCTGTAAGTTCAAGATCTGATTGTCAGCAGGGTTGGTTCCTTCTGAGGCCTCTCTCCTTGGCTTGTAGGTGGCCGTCCTCTCCCTGTGCCTTCACATGGTCTCCCCTCTGTAACTGTGTCCAAACTTCCTCTTCTTATAAGCACACTGGTCAGACTGGGTTAGAGTCCATCCTAAAGACCTCATTTTCACTTAATTACCTCTTTAAAGACCCTATCCCCAAATACAGTCACATTCTGAGGTTCTAGGGGTTAGGACTTCAACAATGGAATATTAAGTGGGGGTGGGGACACACACAATTCAGCCCATAACAGACTCTGTCCCTAGAGACTCATTTAAGTGATCATGAATGGGGCTCAGGCTTTGGTGCAGAAAGCTCCATTTTAATACATGCCGAGGAATGTGAGGACCGTTGCTGTGGGGTCTACCATGTAGACAATTGGGGGTAAAAGCTTGAGAGGAAGTGGGCAGAGTTGTCTGCTGGGAAAGCCTTGTACCTGGCTATCCACTGCCCTCACCAGTGGATGGCTGGGGTGGGGTGGGGGAATTACTCAAAGACATTGAGCTTGAGTGGTTTGATCTGTGAAGGGAAAACAGTCACACTTTGCCTGCTTTCAAGCAGGGAGCTGGGCCAGGTACCTGCTGGAGGTTTCTTCCAGTTCCAGGACTTTTAAATTCTGGAAGCAGCCAGCTACAAGGTCAGTTCATGGTGGTGGTAGTGAGGGTTCAAGAAGAGGAGAAGGAAGTCAGTTTCGATGTGTTATGGCCGCCACTGAAGCCCCCTCACCAACATCTCTGCAGCCTACCACCATTCTTGTAAGCATTATCACTCTTACCACTGCTCTCTCTCTGCCTGCTGCTACCACCCTACCCGCACTGTTCCCAGCAGGGGGAAATATAATGGCAACAGCTGCAGCAGCCACGGGTCCCCTGTCAGTAGAGACATAAGCAGTGATACACATTTTAACACTGGACCAGGTTACCAATTTCATACTACATGAAACTGAGGTCCAGAGAGGTTCATGGACGTATTCCAGGCCACAGAACTATTTCATAGAAAAGCTAAGTCCATGATCCTGTCTCTTGGCCTCACGTTAGGAGTTCTTTCTGCTGACCCACATGACCTCATCGCAGCCCATCAGCATGGGGGCTGGGCTGTGCTAACCAGTCAGGAGCACACCTTTATGGAAGGCAGCCCCGTTGAGCTCAGCTCCCCTGTGTCAGGGCTTCACGGTTCCCTGGAATGGTCGGATGGAGAAGGGAGGCATGATCCTTTTTATTTTTTCAGTTAAGACTTGGTCAGTAAACAAAAACCCCACCAACCATGGACTAAGCCAAACAGGAAACTATTGCCTCGTGTAACTGAGAAGCCCAAGGGCAGCTCTGGCTTCAGGGTTCTCCTGATATAAACGGGGGGCCTCTCCTTTCTGTGTGGCTTGTGCCCTATTAGCTGAGTCCCGGGTTCCAAGTGATGGCAGGAGGGCAGCTCCAGCCTCTGAGTCCTCTCGGGATTCTAGTACAACAGGAAAGATCTGGTCTGGTTTTCAACAGCTCTAAGAAACGTCACGGAATTAAATAATTAAAAAAATATTCATCAAGGGCCGGCTATGCACTAGAAACTCTTCTATATGCTGCGAGTACAGAGAGGAAGAGAGAGAAGAGCTTTAGGTCATGAAGAAGGTTTCACAGGAGAGCCTTTGAGGGCTCTGATTGGACTGTCTTTGGGCACGTGGCATCTGTGAACCAATCATTGTAGCCAGGAGTATGTGATATGCTGATTGGCTTGGGCTGGGTCATGTGCTCCACTTAGAGAACGCAAGCTTCTTTTTGAGCTCGGCTACCGTGTCATAGTTCTGTTAATGGTGTGCCCCCAGGACATGACTGAGGGACATGCCCATAATAAGAATACGAGCGATGATGTTGGCACAGTGACAGACAGTGTGGAGGCCGCACAGGAAGAGGCAAACTGAGTTATGAAGACGGACCTACTTTTGAGCAAGAGCTCAGAGGATATGAACTGAAGTATGGGAAGTCCAAAGCTTTAAATATATAAGCAAATGCCATGGACTCATGAAGGGCTTGGCAAAGGTGCCTGTAAATAGACTTGTTCCCCGAATTCCAGTGAAGCAGAAGGAGAGGGGCACTCAGGACGTTTCAAAGGGCTAGAAGGCTTATGAGTATCGAGTGTGAGTCGTTTCAAATAGTGGTAACAAACACATAGAATTTATTACCTAAGAGTTTGGTAATTACTTAAATCACCTAAAAGAAGTTCATGGGTGGCAGAACAAAAGTAAATCTTCAGAGACTGGAGGATGCTTTAAATATCGTCTTTCTCTTGGAGGATAATCACGCCAGCACCCAATTCTTTCGTCGGAGACGATGTTGGACAAATGTCCAGAGGGCTCACAGGCAGGCCTGGGACAGGTCTCAGAAATGCTCTGAGAATAAGCAATGGATCTGCTGTATGTTTGAGTTGTGTGTTTGATAGGGATGGTTGCATTAAAATTACTATAATGAATGAATGATTAAACAAAAACAACTAAAGGAAAACAATGAGCAGAGGGCTTTTTTAACCTTTACTTTTGAAATAACTATACTCACATGAAGTGGCAACAGCAGTAGGGTCACCTGTACCCTTTACCCACCTTCCCCAAACGGTGACATCTTATAAAGCCGCGGCATAATATCGAAAGCAAGAAATTGACATTGGTGCATTACTTTTGACTACAGACCTCATTTTGTTTCCATCGTTATTTAAGCCTTCATCCATTTGTGTGTGATTGCTGGGTTATGTGCTGAGTGCATGTTTGCTTTTGTGAGAAACTCACAGACTATTTTCCACAATGGCTAAACCATTCTACATTGCTACTGGCAACATATAAAAGACCTAGTTTCTCTGATTTCTCACCGGTGTGTGATACTGTTGCTCCTGTTTATTTCAGCGATTCTACTAGGTGTAGGGATGTATCATTGTGGCCTTAATTTGCATTTTCTTATCTTTCTTGTGGCTATTTTCCATCTGTATATGTTCTTTTGTGAAATATCTGTTTATGTCTATTTTTCGTTGATACATCCAATTTAGTATTTATTTTGGAAGGCTGTTTCGTGGATGTTGGTATAACCCAAAACTTTGTTTGGGCTTCTCTTTTACATTTTCCTTTGGAGACAACTGGTGAATCACACATGTCTTGGTCATTTTCTAATTGGATAGTTTGCCTTTTCACTATGGAGTTTTAAGAGGCCTTTATATAGTCTTGACACAAGGCATTTGTCACACACATGACTTGCAAATATTTTCTCCTTGTCCTCAGCATGTCTTTGCACTGTCTACACACGACTTTCACAGCATAAAACAAGTGGAAGTTTTAAATTCCCACACAGAAAAGTCTGACTTCTGCTCTAGAGTGCTGGGCATGGTCACTCCCTTGGTTGCCACTCGTGAGGGCAGATTGCGGATCTAATTCCCATTCGGGTGCCCTCATTCAGATTTTACAACAGCTTACCTGCCACAGGCTTAACTCTATTCAACAGTCACACCTCTGTGTTTTCCTGGACATCACAAAAAGATAAGCTGAGAAAGAGGGGTCCACTACTGAAGGTCAAGTCCTCAATGATCCAGAAAGTGAGCCTGTAGCATCCTCCCCTTCCTGGAAAACTGGAAAGTGCACTGTCATCAGTATAGCGTGAAAGCCAGCATTCAAAATACCAGGAGGCTTCTCAGGCCATTTCACCACAATATAAAGTAACAAACAGACCTGATTCATTGGGTGAATTGAACCAATACAGAGAGCCAAAACACACATCGAATTCAACAGCAGGAATAATCTCAAGTTTGAGTCATCCAGTGTGCCTGTCAATTTTGATTGCATTCACCAGCTCAAAGTCCAATCCAGTCCACGAGCCTCAGTTCTGGTTGAAGTCTGCTGCCGTGGAGACCACAGGCGAGGGGCTTGTCTGACATGCTGTCAGCAGGAAAGGAATGGAGCTCAGCTCCACCTTATATAAATTTCCACTGAGGGGAAAAAGATGAAAAGGGAATGATCATGCTTTAGTCATTTTCATTTAGGGTCACCAGACCCTCTAATTCCTTCCTGGAAACAGAGGCAACAGCTGTACTATCAGAAATGGTAAGACACTTTTACTCGATGTTTTGTGGGGACCCAATCTTTAGCCAAAATTTTGATGTAATGGTTGCACCGAGTTTCTTTTTAAACGAAAGATCAATTTTCTTTAAACATGCAACATAGGCCAATTGGCCCCAGACATGAAGAATTAAGAATGAATGGTACTAACCTGAATTTCTGAAGTGGACAGCGAAATCTTACTCTTCCAGCCTATGTCCAGGCTGCGTGGGTCTGCCGGAGGGTGAACTACTAGGTGAGGACTATTTCACAGGGTCCGTAAGTGAACATTGGATGTTTGCTGCTACAGCATTCATTCCCTTTTCACTGTGGCTGCAGCCCCCAGCTTCCACGTGAGGATGCCTCTCACCCCAGCTCTCAGCCACAGGGTCACTTGAATGAAGGACTGCATCTCATTCATACAGCTCTTGATGTGGGCAGTGTCATCATCATCATCACCACTTGCCAATAGGGGAACTTCTCCTCAGGCAGGATAACTTGTTCAGAGTGACAATGAGGCTTGGGACCCACGTGGTCTCACTCCAGAGTCCACACACTCAAGTCTCCACGCTCCCTGCCCAGAATAATAGCTACTCTAGGTCGTGTTTCTCTGGGACAGGACAAGTATGGAGGGCTTTTGGGGAGGGTTATCTGGAAAGGTTAATCTTATTTGGAGAAATCTACTGGCAGCTGAGGGTGGGGGAAAACTAGTTTTTCCTTGACTCTCCGTAGGTTCTGTAAGGAAGGGGAAAAAGATGGTGAGGGAATGAGGTGGAAACGACTGTATTCTCTCTTTGCTGGGGCAATGAGTACACAGGTTGCAAACTGTGAAATTTAGTGTAATCCAGAGTAACGACTGCCCAGCTGCCAGAGATGGTACCAGTGTCTGGGTACACTTGCCCATGGGACCAGAAAGAGCTGGAAGTCAAGTGTCACTCTCAGACCCCGGGAAGGTAGGAGAGCCCGGACTCATACATCAGAGACACTTAGTGCACGTGAGGGCAGGGACCTGGGTGGTTTTGTTCACCGCTGACCACTAACGCTGGGCTGGCGCCTGGCCAGGTGATGGTTCCATAAACACTTGTTGAATGAACAAATGAATGAAAGGATGAATGAATGCAGCAGGTGCTGGCAGGGCTTCCTATTTCTTCAGTTACCACGGAGGTGAGGGACATAAAAACCAGGGGTATTCAGACACTCATCAGAAATTTTTGGCTCATACATTCTGGCTGGATACTCCTAATAACTATCTTATTTAATTCAATTTTTATTTTTAAGAAGTCACTCCCATTTCTTCTGTTATCTTCAGATTCCCCTCCTACCTGCTAAGTCAAGTCCTTTATGGCTTAAAGTATCTTAACGTGATCCTTTATTTCTCTCCATAACCTATTTGTTGTTTTCGTTTCAGCCAAATTTCTTACATCATCTACAGTTTTGTTTATACTTTCTCTCTTTCTATGTACTCCTCAAACCCACATGTAACTCCCCCTCACCTCGGTCCCCACAACTCCACTAATGTGTTGTCATCAGTGTCTAACAAATACATCACGGTTCTTTATTTTATTAGAGATTTTATTTATTTAATTTAGAGAGAAGGGAAGGGAGGGAAAAAGAGAGGGAGAAAAACATGTGAGTGGAAGAGATACTTTAATTGGTTGCCTCTTCCTAGCCCCCAAATGGGGACCTGGCCCACAACCCAGACATGTGCCCTGACTGGGAATTGAACCGGCGACCTTTTGGTTTGCAGGCCAGCACTCAATCCACTGAGCCACACTAGCCAAGCCTGCTGTTTTCTATTTTAATGAAATATACTGTAGTTGCCTTTGAAAGAGCTGTCTATTCCATGTTGAAATTTTTCTTCCTTGGTATTTGTCATTTGATTTGGATCCCCCTCCTTGTTCTCTGACCCTACTTCTTTTGTGGATTTGCCTTCCTTTTTTCACATGGAGGTCCTATGAGGTTCCATCTTCTGGCCTGTGGGCCTTATTCCCCACATTCTTCTGAATGTTTTGACTCATGAATAGTCACATGACCCAGCCAGGCCAATCAAAGGTTCCCCTGGGAGTTTTGTGAGAATTACCAGGGGCACAAGTTTTCCTTTCTTGTAGACAATTGGCTTTAAGTATCACAACAGTCTGAAGCTGCCTGGGACCACCTTCTGCAGGACCAGAGTGACTGCCTGAGTGTAAAGTCAGAACCTGGGAAAGCACAGTGGAGAGACGTGTAGTCACAAGGTTTCCCTGCATCTGGGTATATCTGAAATTTGAGTGAATGCTGGACTCTAAAGTCTTGTGAATTAATATATTCCTTTTAAAGCAGATTTAAGTAGTGTTTCTGACACTTGCAACCAAAAATCCTGAAAACTGTACTTTCTACCATCTTCCTATTTCCAGTGTGGTCCTCATAACTACGACTGCGCAGCTGCCGCCCGGGAGGTTCACAGAGCTGTAGAACTGGCAGTGCCACTCCCCTGGTTAAGATGTCTTGATGGCTCCCCCGCACCTGCCCAGGGGAGGCACACTCGAAAGCCTCAAGGAAACAGGCAGATGATGTAAATGAGGGGAGAAGGCCAATGGAAAGGGGCTCAGCTGGAGAGTAAGTGCCCTGCCTCCAGCCAGTACATGCAGATGGCAAACACTGTGTGTCTGCCACATACAACACATCTGGAGTCTGAGTTGGACCTCCAGGCTCCAAGTTTGCAAGCTCAAGCCCCTGCACACAGCCTGGGAGGCCTTTGTGACTAAGCCCCAGCACTTCCCAAGACTCGTCTCCCATCATTAGAGGCTCTAGTAATACTAAATAGGTGCTGACATCTTTCATCATCTCATGCTTTTTGCTTATGTTGTTCCTTCACCTGGAACCTTTGTCCACTCCATCCTTTCTGTCATCGCCTTCATCTTGCCCAGTCCTGTTTGTTCTTCAGTGTTTGTCTCAGGTGTCATCAACTCCAGGGATTCTCCTCTTGATGAGAGAGGTGTCCTGCACGTTCCCACAGCTAGCTATACACTTTTCTGTCATTGCACCCGACATACACACCGGACCCTGTTGATTGTTCACCCATAACTGTTCCTTCTCCTGTTTATTTGCCTCTTTCAACAAAGGCTGAAAAACCTGATATTCTCTTTGCAGCTGTGATCTGGGTTGTGATTCTTTTTTTTGCTCAAAGGGATTGGATGGCAAAGCTTCTAAGGGATTTTGTGAGAGATTTTCCTCCATGACAGCCAAGAAGTGATGCAGAGAACACCCTTTCTTTTCATTTCTGCCACTGAATGTAGTTCTGTGAGGAGTGATGTTTGGAGCTGTGGCAGCCATCTTGCAACAATGAGGAGAAAATCAAGAGACTCAAAGAGAAGGTGAAGCAGATCCCTGCCTAATCTGAGCTGTGAACCAACCAGGAAACTTTTTTCCTCCAACCTTTTTGCTATATGAGATACAGTAATAACTTTTCCTTTGTTGCCAAAGTCACATTTTTGGGGAGTATTCTGTTCCTTTCAGGTGAACACATTCAAAATGATTCAATATATTATGTTCACACTGCCTTGTGTGTTTTATCAGACTGTGCTTCTCAGGGACTGCTCTCACAACATGGCAGGGGACACTAAGAGACACAGGAGTCCTTGGCAGGACACTTTGGCTTGAGTGCTCTCTGAAGGTCTTGCCAAAGACCTTTGGCTTGAGTGCTCTCTGAAGGTCTTGCCAAAATTTTCTTCAAAGTGTATTGTAGTCTAAGACCCTCCCTCCTCCCACCTTGTCTTCCTCCCTCCTTCCCTCCTCTCTCCCCTCCTTCCATCCCCCTCCCTCCTTTCCCCTTCCCTCATTCTCCCCTCCCCCCTCTTCCCTTTCCTCCTCCCCTCCCTCTCTCTCCCTCTCTCCTTCCCTTCTTTTCTCCTTGGCTCTGAAGCATATATTCCCTGTATCCCTCCAGCCCTCCTGGTCTGTCCCAGTTCCCTCCTTTTACTTGCTCATATTCCCCTGATCACATTCTGCATCTTGTCCCTGGAGGACCTGGACTGACACAAGACTGATGTCCCCTGAAAGAACGACTTGGAGTAGGGGCTATTTTAGATAAGCCATCAGGAGAGGCCTCTCAGAAGTCACCTTTGTTTAGGGACCTGACTGGAGGGAGGTGATGATTCATGCAAACAGAGGGGGCGGCACACTGGGGCAGAAAGAGGAAGAAGGGCACGGGTCAGACTTAGAGACTTGCGTCTCCCACAGGTCCCTTCAAACTGCTGAGGCATGGGGAATGAGAGCGGGAAGATCTCTGGGTTCCCGCCAAACTCCCTTCCATTTCAAGAAGCTCTGCTTTTATCTGCTTTGCATATTTGGCTAGCAATACTCTGAAGACCACTGCTCTGGATGAACTCTCTGCTCTCTGCCACATGTGATGACTCTATGAGGCAATTGGCCATGGGGAGAATGGGCAGTGGAAGAAATGACCTCTGTTTGGAAGCCTAATTGTTTGACAGAGATGCTAGATTAGTGGGAGGCGGTGGGGATGAGGGGAGTCAGAGCAAGTGATTCGAGGACTTGGTGTGGGGTGTCTGGTGGAGAGTTGGGGCTTGATAACTTGGGGAGCTGTGCATGAAGTTGGATGGCAGTCAGAGGAGGCCGGGGTCTATCAGGCGGGCAGACTGGACGAAGGGTGGCTGTAAGTGCTAAGGCCTGGGACGGTGTGGGGGTGAAGAGTTCTCCTCCATGTAGATTGGAGAGGTGTTTAGAGAAGCTTTGGAGAATAACAGCGGTCCGCAAGGACTTTGGTTTCAAAGTGTAAAATATTAATATCACCCAGGAGAAAGGTGACAGGATTTACCTATTGTTGCTGGGGAGGTGGGGGGAGGGGTGAGAGGTGGGGTGTGGGGAGTGGTGGTGGTGGTGGTAACTGAATTTATGAAAATTTCCTGGCACTTCTTTGGTGGCAAAACTTTATATATTTTCCCATTTGTTTTCAGCAGGAAGAAGTTAGAAGCAGTGATAGAAAGACTGAGGTTGATGGGAGAGGCTGTTTTTTTCTTTTCTCCAGTCCTTTAATACTGTGTAGGGAATGTCAGAACCATTGATCAGAAAGTGTGTGTATAACACTGAGACGATGTGTTCATCCCATGAGGATTCAGGGAATCCTGAAAGTATGCTTTAGTTTGTTCAGTTAATTTGTTTACAAATACAAAGCTCAATTACAGTGGCTAAAACATACAAGAGTTTATTGTCTCATGTAAAAGAATGTTGGAGGTAAAGTGTACGGGGCTGCTAAGGCAATTCCATAAATTGTCAGAGACCCACAAGCCTTCTATCTGTCTGATCTGCCATACGTACCTTTCATCCTTATGGTCCAAGGTGGCTGCTAAAGCTCCTGCCATTATGGCTGGATTCTAAGCAGCTGGGAAGAGGATTGGAAGAAGATCTATTTTGTCCCTGTTAGGAAGCCATTTAAGATGTCCCATACAATGTTTCTGCTTGTATATCATTGGCTAGAACTTAGCTTCATAGGCACATCTCACTGCAAGGGATGAAATGAACTATAGTATTCTCAGCTTAAAATCTAGGTTTTAGTTCATAAGGAAGAAAGGGAGAATGGCATTTGGGAGATAACTAACTGTCTGAGTAAACTAATAAGAAGCATGCATACCAGAAATGGAACACGTCATTCATTCATTCACTTAGTGAATCATTCATTCACTTGCCAACTCATTACTTCAATAAATATTGAGTACCTAGGTGCCGGGCACCTGAGAATGAATGGGGCACTATTTTCACACTGAGAGTGCTCCTGAAGTGTGCCAAGATAAGGACAGGGCACATGAGAAGTGATCTGACAGATGATTCTATGTAGAGTGATAGAGTAAAAATTTAGCTCTGGTTGGGCTGGGGAGCTTGGCAGCAAAGGAGACTCATGAACTGGGACTTGGAGAATGACAGGAATTCCTCAAGTGTGGATGGGGCAAAGGCAGCCTGGGTGGGAGGGGCAGGAGGATTGGCCGCATCTGCAGAGCCTGTTGGTGTGAAATAGTGTGAAGGACCCATCTGGGAGCTGCAAGTACAGCTACAGTAAAGAGTGGGCAGAGATGGACAATGAAGGCCTTTGGTGTACTGCTAAAGACCTAAAAAATGATGATCTGTTACAGTCTATTTGATTCCAGCAATGGTTGGAAGGCTGTCTAGGGCACTTAGACTTTATGCTGTAGCTAACAGCAGCCACAGATGGGTCTGGCCTGTGGAATGTGGGCTGAAGGGATAGTTCTGAGCCTTAAAAAGAACCACCGATTCTGCTCACCCCCTTGGGGGCTTCTGCAGTGGGGAGAACATGCCCAGTTCTTGGGGTCCCTTCAGCCTGGGCTTCAGAATGAAATGTGTGGGGCAGACCTGAACCTGACCCACAGCTTGAAGCAGAAATACCCCAGCCGCCTCTCACAGTGATGAGCAACCAATAAGTGCTGATTCTATTTGCCTCCCAGATTTGTAAGGCTATGTCATTGTAGAAATCTGCTAATGCACCTGGTAATTAGGTTCCTCTCTTCTGTCTAGACGGGGGTGTGGCCGAACTTACCTGTTTGGTATGCCAGATGGCCTCAGAGGGAGGGAGATGTCACACAAAAGTGACATTTCACAAAATAAGGGTGTGGGGCTCATCAGGATATGAGAGCTGGTGTTCAGGTGAATGCCGGTGTGGGCTCAGTGCAGGGCTTCTCCCCACCAGCATTGCTGACATTTGTGTGTGTGTGTGTGTGTGTGTGTGTGTGGTGTGTGTGTTGTGGGGGTGGGCTGTCTTGTGCATAGGTGTTTAGAAGCATCCCTGCTGTCTACCCACGAGGTGCTGCTGGCACCCCACTCCCCAATTTGTGACAACCAAAAATATCCCTAGACATTGCCAAGAACCTCTAGGGTGGCAAAGTCGCTCTCAGCTGAGAACCACTGGTTCAACTGGGCTGGCTTCAGGCTTCCTGTTAAAGAGAAGCACAGAAAATGACAACAAATGACACTGTTTATTGAGCACTTACTCAATTCCAGGCATATTGTTCAGCACTTTCAGGAATCACTCTAATTTGGAAAGTACATTACTTAGCTCAGGCTGCCATCACAAAGTACCTCAGACTTGGTGGCTTAAACAATAGAAATTTATTTCCTCACCATCCTGGAAGCCTTTCTGTCATAGGCTAGGAGATGGCATCTCCTGAGACAGTCTTTGCTCTGGGTGTGTCTGTACCCTAACCTCTTCCTCTTCTAAGGGCTCTGGTCGTATTGGATTAGGGCCCACTCTACTGACCTGATTGTGGCTTAATTACCTCATTAAAAACCAATCGCCAGCCTGTGTTATGTAGTTTTCTGAATACAGGTCTTTTACCTCTTTGGTTAGGTTTATTCCTAGGTATTTTATTTTTCTTTTTGCTGTATCAAATGGGATTTTTTTTTCTTGATTTCTGCTTCTGCTGTTTCATTGTTGGTGTACAAAAATGTCTTTGATTGCTGGATATAGACTTTGTATCCCGCTGTTTTGCCAAATTCATTTATTAGGTCAAGCAGTTTTTTTTGGCCGAGTCTATAGGATTTTCTACGTACATTATCATGTCATCTCCAAACTGTGACAGTTTTGTTTCTTCCTTTCCAGTTTGGATGCCTTTTATTTTTTTTCTTGTCTGATTTCTGTGATTAAAACCACAGTGAGATACCACTTCACACCAGTCAGAATGGCCATCATAAGCAAAGCAACAAACAACAAGTGTTGGAGAGGTTGTGGAGAAAAGGGGACCCTAGTCCACTGTTGGTGGGACTGCAGACTGGTACAACCACTGTGGAAAACAGTGTGGAACTTCCTCAGAAAACTAAAAATGGATCTGCCTTTTGACCCAGCAATTCCACTGCTGGGACTTTATCCTAAGAATCCTAAAACACCAATCCAAAAGAACCTTTGCACCCCAATGTTCATAGCAGCACAATTTACAATAGCTAAGTGCTGGAAGCAACCTAGATGCCCATCAGTAAATGAATGGATCAAAAAACTATGGTACATTTACACAATGGAATTCTATGCAGCAGAAAGAA
>PVIA01017543.1:0-15397 GCA_004024845.1 Tonatia bakeri
CCCTTTACTCCCAATCCAGCCCGCCCACACCTCCCTCCCAACTTTCCTCCCATTACCACCCTCCCCCTAGTTTTTGTCCATGTGTCCTTCAACTTTGTTCCTGTAACCCTTCCCCTTTTCCCCTGAAACTCGCTCTTCTCTCTCCTCTGGTCACTTTCTGCCTGTCCTCTATTTCAGTGTCTTTGACTATATTTTGCTTGTTTCTTTGTTCTGTTGTTTAGGTTCCTGTTAAAGGTGAGATCATATGGTATTTATCTTTCACTGCCTGGCTTATTTCGCTTAGCATAATGCTTTTCAGTTCCATCCATGCTGTTGCAAAGGGTAGGAGGTCCTTCTTTCTTTCTGCTGCATAGAATTCCATTGTGTAAATGTACCATAGTTTTTTGATCCATTCATTTACTGATGGGCATCTAGGTTGCTTCCAGCACTTAGCTATTGTAAATTGTGCTGCTATGAAGATTGGGGTGCAAAGGTTCTTTTGGATTGGTGTTTTAGGATTCCTAGGATATACTCCCAGCAGTGGAATTGCTGGGTCAAAAGGCCGATCCATTTTTAGTTTTCTGAGGAAGTTCCATACTGTTTTCCATAGTGGTTGTACCAGTCTGCAGTCCCACCAACAGTGCACTAGGGTCCCCTTTTCTCCACAACCTCTCCAACACTTGTTGTTTGTTGTTTTGCTTATGATGGCCATTCTGACTGGTGTGAAGTGGTACCTCATTGTGGTTTTAATCAGCATCTCTCTGATAGCTAGCAATATTGAACATCCATTCATGTGATTTTGGATCTTCTGTATGTCCTCCTTGGAGAAGTGTCTACTCAAGTCCTTTGCCCATTTTTTAATTGGGTTGCTTGTCTTCTTAGAGTATAATCATGTAAGTTCTTTATATATTTTGGAGATTAAGCCCTTGTCTGAGGTATCATTGGCAAATACGTTTCCCCATACAGTTGATTCGCTTTTTATTTTGATACTGTTTTCTTTAGCTGTGCAGAAGCTTTTTATTTTGATGTGAATACTTCTTTCCAGTCCCTTCTTGTCTGCAAGGTCTCTTTTGAGAAATCAGCTGACAGTCTGATGGGAACTCCTTTGTACGTTACTGTCTCCTAATCTCTTGCTGCTTCTAAAATTCTCTCCTTCATTTTTACCTTGGCTAATGTAATTATGATGTTCCTTGGTGTGTTCTTTCTGTAAGGTTTCCTTAGACTCTCCTGAGGAATAAATGCCAATTAGCCACAAAAACAGGCAGAAGAGCTTTATTTTGGGGGTTTGTGCTCCTGGGTAATGTTTTCCCCGCCTGCATGGCAGGAGGGCTGAGAAAAGACCACGCCGCACAGAGAACATGGCGGGGTTTTATTCTGGTTGGCTCTCTTCGTGGGGGCTAGGGATTGGTTCCATCCAAAGTGGCAACCCATCATTGGTGGCTCTTCTCGCACCCTGGTTTGACGTTAGCCATCTCTTCCAGATCATAGTTCAGCCACCATCTTGACTGTCGCCACCTTGTCTGCTCCATGTTCGGCCGCAGGCGCCGCCACCCTGGGCACTCGGCCGGAGAAGACCGTGGCCTGGAGGACTGAGGCAGCTGGCAGCAGCGGGGGACGAGGGTGGCACAGGGGCCCCAGCTCCAAAAGGCCCAGCCTGGGAGACAACGACGGAGGCTGGAAGTGCACGACATCTGCACTTCTGCTCATGGAGGGGCCACGGGCAGCGGCTCCCTTTTGTCCTACCCCGCCCATCTTAACATATTCTTGGGTCCAACTTCTTTGGGACTCTCTGAGCTTCCTGGACTTCCTGGAAGTGTATTTCCTTTGCCATGTTGGGGGAAGTTCTCTTTTATTATTTGTTCAAATAAGTTTTCCACTTGTTGCTCTTCCTCTTCTCCTTCTGGTATCCCTATGATTCAGATGTCGGAACGTTTAAAGACGTCCTGGAGGTTCCTAAGTCTCTCCTCATTTTTTTGTGTTCTTGTTTCTTCATTCTTTTCTGATTGTATGTTTCTTTCTTCCTTCTGGTCCACTCCATTGATGCGAGACCCAGCTTTCATTCCATCACTTTTGGTTCCCTGTGCATTTTTCTTCATTTCACTTATTGTAGCCTTCATTTTTTCATCTAATTTGGGACCAAAATCAACCAAGTCTCCTAATTGACTGGTGAGCATCCTGATTACCAGTGCTTTGAACTGTGCATCTGATAGATTGGCTATCTCTCGGTTGCTTAAAAGGATGGGTCCTGGGGCTTTCTATTCTGTTTGAGCCATTTTTTCCCCCCGCTTTGGTCTGGTCGTGCCTGTTACTATGAGGTGCAGAGCCTTAGGTGTTCACCTAGGAGGGACATCCCAATTGCTGGGTCCTGATGCTGTATGTGAGGGCGGGGTCCAAGAGAGAACAATGGTGTTTGCTCTGATCTCCGTGGACTTCAATCTCTTCTGCTGCTTTCCCCAAGCAAACTGGGCCCCTCTGGTGCCAATTCCCATGTGGGTGGGCTTGTGTACCCTGTGGGGCCCTCCAAGGACCTCTCCTGAGAGTCTGGGAGTCTCTCCCTGTGCCTCAACCCCCACAAGTGTTTTCAATCAGTGCCCCAAGGCTCTATTTCCCAGTGCTGGGATCCTGGGTTGTGCTCAGTGCCTTGCTTCACAATCGCCGCCTCGCTGGGTCTGCCGGTTGCCACCCCTTGGCTGGGGTCCACCTGCTGGGGTCTTGCACGCTCCAGATGCCTTATGCTCTGCTCTCAGTGCCGCAACCCAGGCCACCCGGCTCCACCCCTCCTACCGGTCTGGATGAATGGGTCTATTTTAACTCTTTGGTTGTCCGACTTCCACACAGTTCAATTTTCTGTCAGTTCTGATTGTTATTCTGTTTCTAAATTGTTGCTGTCCCCATCTAGGTTGTACGAGGAGGCACAGTTTGTCTACCTATGCCTCCATCTTGGCCAGAAGTCTTGTGCTATTTTTTTTTAAAGAGACCTTATCTTTTACAGATATATACTGAAGGGTTTATAGATGAAAGTATATGATGTCTGGGATTTGCTTCAAAATAGTAAGAAAGGGGGGAAAGCGAGTGAAGTAAGTACACATGAAATAAGACTGGTCATGAGTTAATAAACAGTGCCTTTGGTGATGGATACAGGAAGGCTCATTATGCTATTCTCTTGACTTCTGCATATGTTTAAAATTTTCCATAATAGAAAATTTTTCTAAAAATCTACATGGGTTTGTAATGAGTATTAGTATATAAGAAAATGTATAAAGAGTATTTATCACCATGGTTAACAGCCCCACACATTGTTTTTAATTTTTATATTCCCTTTCAATTAATCACACCTAAAAGAAGAACATTTTTTAGACCAAACGCCGTGCCCATGTGACTGTGTCCACGTAGTAGGAATTCACTGTAACTTCAAGTTTAAAATTAGGAAATGCTAACCTGCTATGCAACAGCAAAGTCAACAATCCCACTCCCCACCACTTCTAATAAATATAGTCATTTTCTTCTCACTTTGTAGAAATGCTTGAGATCATTTATCCATTATTTTTTATTCATTTACCATGTTCAGATAGTAGGTTCTAGGGATACAAATATTAATATAGTGGACTCTTGACCGATTGAATGCATCAGTCACTACAGGAATATTTTTGAGTGCCAAATTAATTCAAGAAAAAGTGCTAAGCATCTGTTATTGACCCATAACTCAGTAATCATTAACTCCCCTCCTAAAAGCCAGCCCTACTGGACAAATAAAATGGAATAGAGACATGGTATTTACCCTTACATAGTTTCATTTAAAAACTGTAGAGCATCAAAACCCAAATAGCCAAGGACAGGAAGCTGAATGTGATAAGAGATCTCAAATTATTCAGTCCCCAGTATGTCTGGGGTAAAAACATACTGGAGAAAGTATGTTTGGGGTACGTTGAGTAGTCAGTTTGGCTGAAGCAATTAATAAGTATTTGGGTAGACTTGGAAACCAAGGCTGGAATGGTACACTAGAGCCACATGCAAAGAACTCTGAAGGTTAGGTTAAGCCATCTGAATTTTATTAGGCAGCTACAGATAGTTGCTTCAGGTTCTGGAGCAGGAAATGACTGCTTAGGACTGTCATTTGGAAAGATGCTCCATGCAGCAAATGCCAGAGCCCACCACAGATGCTCACAGATCAATTTGAGCCCAAACTATAGCTCCCAGTTCCTAGCACACTGTGACATACACGTGAGCATGCTGAATGACTAACAGACTCACGACACCTGAGATAGACTTTAACTTTTGGCAATCCAGCTGCAGAGTAAAGCCTTGCCTTCTCAGCATCTACAGACCAGGCTTGAACCACTGCTGAGAAAACTGCCTGCCACAACCAAGAGCAAGGCTTAGCAAGCTTTTTTCATAAAGAGTCAAATGGTAAATGCTTCAGGTTCTGCAGGCCATGTGATCTCTGTTGCAACTATTCAACTTGCTAAAACCACTGACAGACAATACGTAAATGAAGAAGCTTGGCTGTGTTCTAGTAGGAGTTGGCTCTCACTCCATAATTTATGTACTCCTGAGTTTAGGGCCTCTTCCCAGAGCCCAAGTGCACAATCCAGACACAGACCAGCTCCATCTCCTTCCAGAAACCCAAGCCTCATCTGTCAAAGACTGAGAAGGCTTCTTCAGAAGTATAGTCTTTCCAGGCCCAGGGCCCATCCACCTACTGGAACTACGCAGACTGTCTGCCCAACCCCAGGACAGCTAAACCCATTAGACCCACACTGCTCTCATCCTTGCTTACAACTCAGGATATAGCCCCTCCAGGCATCCACCCTTGCCCACACCCAACACCTTTGCTCTTTCTGCCTAATCTACCTAAAAGGGATATTCACCTCCTACTCAGCTCACATCAGTGATCCTCCAACCTATAGAAGCTCTTCCATAGGCTCTTACTATTTCATTCCCCTATTTGCCATTCTTCTAGCACTCACTACTGTCTGCAATGATCTGATCTGTTTATTGTATGTCTCCTCCCACTCAAATGTAAGTTACATGAGACTGGGAAACGTGTCCTCCTCATTCACTACTGTAGTTCTGGCCTAGAGTAGGTACACAGCACATACTTATTCAACAGAGTGCCCTTTTCACCTCCTTTCCTCCACAGAAACCTAAGGACTGGTTTTTCCTCTGTGCGCTCAAGTGGAGGCTGCTGAACTTCTGTCCTGCACATCTCAGGGTCAGACACAGCAGCCTCACTTCCATTCTTGTTGAACCACATTTTCCCCAGCCCCAGTCCCACCGCCACCCACACCCTCACTGGGTGAGCCTCTGCTCATCCAGCTGAGCCTTGATGCCACTGTTCTGCTCTAGGAGACCTTCCTGGGTGCTCCAAGTCCAGGTGATGTTCCCCTCCTAGGAAGTTCCATGGGTTTCTGTTCTTTGTTTATAAGGGTATTCTTCACAGTGTATTGCAACTGTTAACTTAATCATCTGTCCCTTCCTCAGCTCCATTCCCCTGAACTAGGCCATAAGCTCTTGGCAGGGAGAGGGACCTGTCACAGTGCCTGCGCATAATAAGTTGTCAATAAATATGTATTAAAGGAAAGCATTCATAAGCTACTCCAAAAGAAAGAGACTAACCACTGTGACACCACACAGGAAGCCGCTGTCACAGAAACAGTGAGAGGTAGGAAGGCTCTAGACTGGGGTGTGTGGTGGGATTCAGATGGAGCACTGGACATGATGCCCCACATCTGTCAACAACTAGTGATCTTCCTCCCCAGATTTCTCCCCCGCCCCTCTGTTGTCCTTCTCCTCAGCTGCCACCAGCACCCATCCCAGCTACAGAGGCCAGAAACCTAGGGACCTCCACCCTCACTTCACTCCGTCTAATCAGAGACCAAAATTGGTCCTTTCAATCTCATGTCCAGCCCCTGCTCTCTATCCCACTGCTACCACCTTCCTTCATTCAGACCGCCACCATCTCTCAGTCTACTCGCTTCAGGCAAATCTTAGCTGGCCAGCAGCCTGCAGGCCTATCCTTCCTACATCCTTCCTCTGGCCATCCTCCCCACAGCTGGAGCAGCGAATGTCTTAAAAGTGGAAATCTGATTGTGTTATCCTTTAATTAAACCCCATGATGGACTCCCATTTCCTTCATGGTTTTAGTCTAAGCTCCTCAGCATGGCAGGTGAGGACAGCCCGCCATGATCCACCAACTCCCCAAGTCTCCTCTCCAGCCCCCTCCCTAGCACCCTGTGCCACGTTCATGCTCGCCCTGGTTACTGTACCTGGCCGTGTACCCTGCAAAAGAAAAATCATTTTTCAAGACCCAGTTCAACCATCTCCTCCTATGCAGCTCATTGGATGCCCCTCCTTCCCCCTCCGCAGTCCCCTGAAGAGCCCACTGTTGGCACTCTGCCTGTCCATGGCTGTCTCACTTGCACAGACCACGAGCTCCTCTGCAGCGAGGGCTCATGTCTTAGTCAGTGTGACATTCCCTAGTGCCCAGCACAGAGCCTGGCATATAGTGCCCCTCAGTGACCGCTTAAATAAGTGACCAGAACCTAGACAGTACTGAGGTTACTGCAGTGTGGTAGAGGAAAGGATCTGCTGCCCTCTCCTGGCAACATGAGGAATTGGCCTAACCACAGACACCTCCCTTCCCTACCCTTTGTTCCCGACCTCTCACCCCCACACCAAAACAAGCAGTGGAAGGAGAAGCAGAAAAAGGAGCTGATGCAGAATGGGGGAACTGATGAACTGTGGAAAGGGACAAGGTGGGTTGGCGTTCTGCCTCCCAGAAGCATGCCCACACCTTTCTTCCCTCTTAGGTGAAGCTTCTCCTAAACTCTAGGGGTTCCCATGAGACTTGCAACCAGGGGAGCAGTGGGCAGTGGCAGCTGGTCCCAGCCTAACCCCCTGAGCCTGTCTCCAAGGCCCCTTTTCTCTGACTTGCCAGTGAGCTAAAGCAGCTCCGCCCAGGATATCTCCTGTTGCTGCTTCTATTCTAAGTCCTGCCTTCTTTCACTGCCCCCAGCTTTAATGAACATACTCCCAAAACTGTAAAAAAGGAAAAACAAATTCGATTCAGGGGTTGCCCAGACACAATGGTCAGCTCCCACACGTGTCCACGCAGCCAGGGTGCACAAGCCAGCCAGTGACCCAGAAGGAGGGGCACACCCTTAGAGGGACCCTGCCCTCCCCCACAAACTGTAAACTTTTTGGATGGTATCCCACTTGTTTTTCCTTCTGGCTGGCTGTCATTGTCTTATCATTATTACTGCTGCTTTTGTTTATTTTAGTTTGTGATTGCTAATTTTTTCCTCCATTGTAAAACATTTGTTTTGTTCTTGTACAAGATGGGGCAAAGTAGGTTTACAGTCATTTGTATGGAAAATGGTACAAGAATTCATCATAATAATGCAAGAGTGAAAACGTGTTTTGCATACACACAACTGTAAACCTACTTTTGCCCCATCCTGAATATAAACATTCTGAACTGACCGCTCTCTTCTCTTGATTCTAACTCAGCTTCATACTGTAGGAAGTTGCCTCTGATGCTCCGGGTTTCTCAACTTTTCCCCCAAATCCAAACACCAGTTAGAATGCCCCTACATCCACTCCTTCCCATGGCTTCAGTGACTCATGTGACATAATGCACCAATCCTCCCTCCTGTCCTCCCCCACCTGACCCCCAGCCCCACAAAGAGAAGCATTATCTCTGCTCCTATCAGGGCTGCAGGTCTGAGTGTACTTTGACATCTGGAAAACTGTCTAACACCTGACATGGGAAATGGATTTGGGGAAGGAGCTTGGGAGAGGAGACAGAGGTCTGTGAGTCACCTGAGCAGCTAAGCCAGTCATCTGCAAAGATCACCCATCATTCATCTTTGTTTGAGTCCTCAGTGTCTATCACGCAGGGTACTCAGTAAACACCTGATGTCTTGAAACACCAAGGGGAGCACAGGATGAAACCAAAAAGGGCTACGGACCAAAGGTCCATCTTTTTATAGCATAGAAAATTAGAGCTGCCTGATAGGGTGGCCCTCAATTTTGGAATCCACCCCACTAGGAAGGAAATATCTTTTTCTATTAACAAATAATCTCTCTAGAGCTCCAAAGAAGTCCTCCTTTCCTCTCACTTGGTTTCCTGTCCACTTATCCTTTCCCTGAAGAGTTCTCTGAACGACAATCTGAATGGCCCCACGAACGTCTCCTTCGGTAAGGCAACAGCTGCCCCCCAGTGGCTGACAGTGTGTTCAGTGAGACACGGGGCAGGTCCAGAAAGATTGCTCCCATCCCCAGGAAGTCTGGGATCTCAGTGGAAGACACGGTATCCACCTGCACTGGCTTCTCCAGGATGATTAGAGAACCATGTGAGACACAATGAAATAGGAAACTGACAGTCACCAGGCACTGAAAATGTGTGGCAGAGAAAAGAAGTGATTTCAGTTAGGGAGCTATGGGGGAGGAGCCTGGGTCTGAACTGTCCTAAGCTAAGTACAAGTAGGAAGAAGAATGGGAAAGTCACTGTCAGGGGTCAGGGAGCATCGTGAGACCCAGGAACAGGAGTGTCATCAGAGCTCTGGGAGTGGGGAGACATGGTGTAAAGGGGGCAGTCAGCACCCCCACCACCATCGTCCCTACTGAGACCTGAGCCACCAGGGCAGGAGCAGCAAAGAAGACAGCTCCCACACAACAATATACTTTGGCCACCTTTGCGAGGGCTTCCCTCCCCTTCCCCCCACCCACCCCACAGCAAACCCCACGGCCACGCAGGAAGGGAAAGTCCTGACCAGTCTGACAGTGTCATCTCAATGTCATCAGTGAGGCCAGTGCCAGTTTGGAGGAGGTGAGGGGTGGGGCATGCTGGGCCGTCCAGTGAACCTGAGGGGCCCAAAGGGAGAAGGTGGCTGTGATCTCCCTGACTCCCTTCCCCACATTCGCAGAATCAGCTTGGGCTGCAGCACTGTGCAGCGCTGCTCTAAGATCATGACAAAGAGCAGGCCAGGTTTGCCAGCCTCTCAGAACGGAGTGAAAGGGGCTGGAGAGCCTTTTCTCTCAATGCTTAGATCACCCTGGTCCAGCCCCTGTCCCCATGCCCACAATTCTGATGAGCAGCCTAAATGCTCCAGCCTCTACGTGGTTTCTTAGCATCTCAAGCCCAAAGCCCTCTGCCTCCAAAATCCAGTGCTCTCCACCCAATCTCCTCTCCCGAGTTCCAACACACTCCACCACCTAAGGCTCCTCTACTTTCTGTGCCCTGGATGCTCAGGTCCCCTTTGGGGAGGGCGCTTTCTTGTACCGTTCGCACCACCTGAAAGACCCTGCTCGCTCCACCCAGAACAAGACAGTAGAAGCAAAGTGACATGAGTTAGAAGCAAAGAGGCTAGCTCCAAATCATTCCATAAACACTGAGTGTCCCTACATTGCTGACATAACATATTACCACAACCTTCATAACTTAAAGTCATTTAACTTTATGAGTTCCCAGCAAGGGTGTCCAGCCTGTGGCCAGCAGGCCACTTGTGGCTCGGGATGGCTATGAATGAATGTGGCCCAACACAAAACCATAAATTTACTTCAAACATTATGAAATTGTTTTGGGATTAGGTGTTGCAATGTATTTAATGCGTCACCTAAGACAACTCTTCTTCCAGTGTGGACCAGAGACACTGAAACATTGGACACCCCTGGTTTATAGTAACTGCGGTCAGAAGTCCAAGATCCGTCTCACTGGGGTAAATCCAGGTGTCAGCTGGGCTGCGTTCCTTCCAGAGCTCCAGGGAAAGTTTGCTTCCTCACCTTTTCCAGATTCTAAACCCTGCTTGCATTTCCTGGCTCACACCCACAGCACACTGACTTCTGCTGTCACAGCTCCACCTCTGAGGCTGACCCTCCTCCCTCCCTCACAAGGACAGCTCGACTACATTGGATCCACTAGGATAATCTCCCTGTTTCAAGGTCCAAGGTTACATGCTCATAGATTCTGGGGATTGGGACATGGACATTTCTCCAGAGGGCCCTTATTCAGCTTAGCACTGTGCCGTGTACACACATGCACACACACGTTCCTCTCACAAATCAGTTACAGAGCAATCTGATTTTCTTGAAGTTGGAGGCATAGGTAGCACTTTGCCTCCTCACACAACCAAAAGAAGGACAACAACAAATTCAAACACAGATATGCCAGAAAATCAAACTGTATGGAAGTCCAACAGCCAAGGAGTTAAAGAAGAAACATCCATTCAGACTGGTAGGAGGGGCAGAATGGACAGCCAGGGCTGAGAGGACATGCAGCAAAGTGGTGGCCAGAGAACCAGGAGGTCCCACATTTGCCTGCAGATAAACTGGGAGGAACAACTGGGGAGTGACACAGACCACGCAACCTAGGGTTCCAAAGTGGGAAAATAAAGCCTCAAACCCTCTGACTGAAAAAACTGTGGGGGTTGTAGTGACAGGAGGAACTCCCAGCTTCACAGGAGACTTCATTGGAGAGACCCACAGGGTCCTAGAATGTACACAAAACCACCTACCTGGGAATCAGCATCAGAAGGTCCCAATTTGCTTGTAGGTAGTGGGGGAAGTGACTGAAAGCCTGCCCAGAGCTGAGCAGGTGACATTGTTCCCTCTCCGACCCCTCCACCACAGACAGTGCCACAACACAGCGATGACATGGGTTGCCCCACCCTGGGGAATACCTAAGGCTCCACCCCTTACTATGTAACACCCCTTGGTGTGCCAAGACAAAGAAATAGGGTCCAAATGAAAGAACAGATCAAAATGGCCAAAATAGAACTATGCAATGAAGAGAAAGACAACCTATTCAATGCAGAGTTCAAAACACTGGTAATCAGGATGCTCACAGAAGTGGTTGAGTACGGTTTTAAAATAGAGGAAAAAGTGAAGGCTATACAAAGTGACATAAAGAAAAATATACAGGAATCCAACAGTGAAGGGAAAGGAATCTGGGACTCAAATCAACAGTTTGGACCAGAAGGAAAAAAGAAACATTCAACCAGAACAGAATGAAGAAATAAGAATTCAAAAAAATGAGAGGCTCTTAAATGTTCCAACATCCGAATAATAGGGGTGCCAGAAGGAGAAGAGAAAGAACAAGAAATGGAAAACTTATTTGAAAAAATAATGCAGGAAAACTTCCCCCAACGTGGCAAAGGAAATAGAGTTCTGGTAAGTCCAGGAAGCTCAGAGAGTCCCAAAGAAGTTGGACCCAAGGAAGCACACACCAAGGCACATCATAATGACACTACCCAAGATGAAAGAGAAGGAGAGAATCTTAAAAGCAGCTAGAGAAAAGGAGACACTTACCTACCTACAAAGGAGTTCCCCTAAGACTGTCAGCTGATTTCTCAAAAGAAACTTTGCAGGCAAGAAGGGGCTGGAAAGTAGTATTCAAAGTCATAAAAGGCAAGGACCTACATCCAAAATCACTCTATACAGCAAAGCTATCATTTAGAATGGAAAGGCAGATCAAGTGCTTCCCAGGTAAGGTCAAGTTGAAGGAGTTCATCATCACCAAGCCCTTATTATATAAAATGTTAAAGGGACTTATCCAAGAAAAAGAAGAAGATCAAAACCATGAACAGGAAGATGGCGGCCTTATTGGAGGAATCGTGATCCCCTTTCCCAGTGTATGGGGGAGAATTTGGCCGATCTGAGGAGGAACAAAGCAGGAAACCACCGATATTGCAGCATTTATGAAAATAGGACATCAAAAGTTATCCAGACATTGAATAAACGGATGGTAAGAGGACTGCTTCGGGATAATAAGGGCCCTAGGAAAGGCTTGGAGAGCAGGCCCAGAGCTCCTGGGTCTGTCTCAGGGAACCCGGGAGAGCGGAGTCGCCGCTCCCTCCCCAGACAGCAGAGATTGAGAAGCAGTGGTGGAGGCCTTGTTGCATGAAGGCGCAGAGTGGAGAGTGAGGAAGGAGAGACAGAAGCACAGGGGCTGTGGGCACCCGCGCACAGCCCCGGGGGAGAGTGAGTACCCCAGTCTGCCGGAACAAGGGAGGCCTTGCTGTGCGCCCACACCCCCAACCTGGGGAGTGTGTGGTTTTTGGGAAGACTGAGACCCCACAGCCGTGAACAAGGAAAGGGCTTCTAGAGTTGGGGTGATTTTGGGCGGGTGCGCGCCCCGTCGGGATACCTGACTCTCGAATGGGGAGCCCAGAAAGGACGCAGCGCTTCGCAGGTTCCTGGGGCCCACAGTGGGGGCCAAAGGAAAGTGCGTGTCCCCTCCCAAACCCCGGAGGGTGCGCCATGAACCCGGAGGGGAGGCGGAGGAGAGGCGGGTGCTTCCCTGAACGTGGAGCCTGTGGTGGCGAAGTTGGGGGAGGGGCGCGGCCCCTGAACTTGGGCCCGGAGCCCAGACAGCGATCATTTCCGGGGAAAGATGAGTTCTGACTTAGAAGGGTGAAAAGCACTCTAACCACCCCTCAGCCTGCTTGAGCTGCCAAAAGCAGAAAAATTGGTTTGGCCAGTTAGAAACCAACAAGAGGTATTTTTTTGTGTGTGTTTGTTTTCTTTCCCTGTGTGTGTGTGTATGTGTGTGTGTGTGTGTGCGCGCGTTTTTTCTTCTTTTTTTCTTTTTATTCCCCTTACCCCGCTGTTGTTGTTTGTTTGATTTTATCTTGTTTTTGTTTATTAAGCAACTTTTTATTTTTTAACTCTTATTATTTTTATATCTCTCAATTCCTTATGTTTCTCTTCCATCCATCCTAGTACTATTACTTCCACTCCAAATCTATCTCTCCTGCAATCCACCTTCTGTTTTTTGTTTGTTTGTTTGTTTATGGGTTTTTTTGCCTGCAAATTTATAGTATCTTTTTCTCTCTTTTCTGACATTTTTTATTTTAATAGTATTTTGGTATTTTTTTTTCTTTCTGTACAATCTTCTTTGCTTGGCTAGTTATACTGTCGTTTCATAGGTTCCCCCTGTTATCTCATTCGGTGTGTTGATAATTCACTGTCCCTCACTTGGGTTCCATTAGTACACCACTGAAGATTCTATACTCCTTATTCTTGTTATCTAGATCTCATAGAATCTGTCACAAGATTGTTGCTTCAATATTACTATAAATAAGACTTATTCCATACACTTGTAAATACAACTTAACACCCCTCTCAGATCGCAGCTCACTTCGCAACTTCCTAAACTCTGTTAATGTAAGGGTTATCTCTATACTTTTACACACTACTCCTATTTACTATTCTTTACTCCCACCTTAACTCAGGATCTGACCTCCCACAGCCTCACAGCTTTCTAGATCCAACTAACAACCTTTTCCTCCCCACTAAGACTCTTACCTTCTTTCCATACTTTCTAAAACGTGGATAGTGGGGTGGAAGACCACGGTTAACACTATACATAGCCAAAGGATCTCCCATCTCTTCTCTAATGCCTGCTACTGTAAATATCATAGAATACTGGCTTGCTGTCTTAACCCATTTTGCCTTACTCCTCCAACTGATCACAAAAAAGAGTAGGGGGAAGCTATGAACACCAGGATACCCGAAAGAGACTACACCACTGAATCTCACAGGTATTCTACCACAGAAGTTCACACCATAAACACAAGGAACCAGAACAGAATCAAGTTAAGAAACAGAGGTTAACAAGAAGAGTCTCAGGAACAACGAGAAGACAAAGAAACAATCCGCAAACGAAGGGAAAGGAGGAAGCCTCAGAAGGAATGCTAAATGAAATAGAGGCAACTCAACCATCAGATATTGAGTTCAAAACAATGATTATAAGGAAGTTCAATGAGCTCACAATGAGCTTCCAGAAACTACAGGGAAGCTACAATGATCTCACTGAAAACTATATCAGTATGAAAAAGGAAATAGAAACTATCAACAAAGGCCAAGAGGAAATGAATACAATTTCTGAACTGAAGAACACAGTAGAGAGAATGAAAAGCAGGATCAATGAAGCAGAAGATCGGATCAGCAAATTGGAGGACAAAGTAGGAAAAAACAAGAAAAGGAAAAGAGGCTCAGAAAAAATGAAGAGGGATTAAGAGAAATATAAGACAATATGAAACGTAATAATATCTGTATAATACGGATACCAGAAGGAAAAGAAGATGAGCAAGGAATAGAAAACTTACCTGAAAAAGTAATGATGGAAAACTTCCCTAACTTCATGAGAGAAAAAGTCACACAAATCCAGGGAACACAAAGAGTTCCAATCAAGAGGAACCCAAAGAGGCCCACCTCAAGACACATCATAATTAAAATGGCAAAATTTCAAGACAAAGAGAGAATATTAAAGGCAGCAAGAGAGAAAAAGGAAGTAACATACAAGGGAGCCCCAATAAGGCTAACAGCTGATTTCTCAATGGAAACACTTCAAGCCAGAAGAGAATGGCAAGAAATATTCCAAGTAATGAGAACCAGAGGCCTGCAACCAAGGCTACTTTACCCAGCAAGGCTCTCAATCAAGATAGAAGGCCAAATAAGAAGCTTCCCAGACAAAAGAAGTCTAAAAGAATATACCTCCACTAAACCAGCTCTGCAAGAGATGCTAAAGGGTCTGATTTAAGGAAAAGAAGGAAAAGAGAAAGAGAGAGAAGAACACACGTACATAAATGGCAATGAATAAGTACTTATCAATAATAACCTTAAATGTAAATGGATTAAATGCTACAATCAAAAGATACAGAATAGCTTAATGGATAAGAAAACATGACCCACACATATGCTGCCTACAAGAGACCCACCTGAGGATAAAGGACCTGCACAGGCTGAAAGTGAAGGGCTGGAAACAAATTTTCCAAGCAAATGGACAGGAAAAAAAAGTCAGGGTAGCAATACTCATTTCAGACAAAATAGACTTCCAAAAAAAAGCCATAAAGAGAGACTCAGAAGGTCACTTCATAATACTCATGGGAAGAATCCATCAAGAAGACATAAATATTGTAAATATATACGCACCCAACATAGGTGCATCCAAATACATAAAGAAAATCCTAGAGGACTTCAAGAAAGATATTGACAGCAACACAATTATAGTGGGGGATTTCAACACCCCACTGTCAAAAATGGACAGATCTTCCAAACAAAATATCAACAAAGATATTGTGGCATTGAACAATACCCTAGATGAAATGGACCTGACTGATATATTTAGAGCCCTCCATCCCAAAGAAGCTAAATACACATTCTTTTCAAATATATATGGAACATTTCCAAAGATAGACCACATGATAGGACACAAAACAAGTCTCAACAAGGTCAAGAAAATTGAAATCATACCAAGCATTTTCTCGGATCACAAGGGAATGAAACTAGAAACCAACCCCAAGGAAAAAAACCCAAAACACTCAAAATCATGGAGATTAAATAGCATGCTATTAAACAATGAATGGGTCAAGAATGAAATTAGGGAAGAAATCAAAAGGTTTCTGGAAACAAATGA
>PVIA01017544.1:0-15399 GCA_004024845.1 Tonatia bakeri
CGGCTTTGGTGTCTTGGTTGGGACCATGCAGCTTGGGTGAGAGTCAGAACCAGGAGCCTTTGGAGGTGCTCCCTTTTGCCACGTGGAGGGTGATGGGAGGACTGTGTGCATTGTGGGGAACTTTAGTTTGTGTTATTTCAAATGAATAATAAATTCCTTTTCATTGAATCTTGGGCATTGAGAGATATCTTTCCTTTGGCGGCAGACATAACGAACTTCGGGGGTTCCTTTCGGGGAATAGTATATTACCCTTTGAGCCCCCCCTCTTGTTGCTCTGTAACACTCCCACAATTGGCTACACTTGCCAGCACTCTCATATCCTTCCAGCTTTTCTGGGCTGCCATTGTGAGTCTGGGTAGGCATGGCCCCATGTCATGGAGCCAATCTTCTCCAAGCTCCCATGCAGGTGCTGTAACTCAGGGGACCTGCCCCCCAGTTATATCTTGGTGGGGAATTTGCTTCCATTCCCCTGGCTCAGAGCATGGCCACAGCTATTTAACATATCTGTGCAACCAGCTAAAGGTTATAGATATGTTAAATGACCATGCCACAGGTTAGCTGCAAAGCTGTTGCTATGCAAAACAGCTCTCAATGGCCCTGTTCCATGTGTCCCTTCCCCCAGCCCACACCTGAAGGGGAAAGGGGTGAGGACATCCTATATATCTTTCTAATATTTCCTGGACACCTTGAGTTTTGGACCCCATTTCAAATCCCTATTTGGGGACCCCCTCTTGGCTGCACCCTGTTACAGAAGTGCTCCCTTTTGCCACATGGATGTTACCAGGAGCCTGAATCACGGACTTCTACTTTTTTCCTGAGATAGGGTACCCCAGACTAGGCAGAGGGAGAAGGAAGGACTATGTGCATTTGTGGGTATTCTAAAGAACTTTAGTCTGTATAACTTTTAAATAAATATAATGCATTTCCTTCTCAGCGATCTCTGGTTTTGAGAGACATCTTTCCTCTGGCGGCAAGCAATGTGATCCTAGTATGGAGGAGGAACACCCGGAGAAAAAGAGGGGGTCTTTTATATTGTTCAGCTCCATCCCCAGGTCTGTTCTGTAACAAAACAACTTGTTTTGAAACCTTAAATAAGCAAAAGTAAATTTCAAATATTGGATTTCTCTGGGCAGAACTAGATACTGAAAGTTTCATCTGGAAAATGGTATCTGATTAAACCACCCTACACAATCCATTCACAGGTGAGATCATCTCTGGAGTAATCACTGGTGAACGCTTCATTCTCTCGCTTGTGTGTGAAACAGTGCTAGCCATCAGCATTTCAAAGAGAAGCAAAATATCCTCACTGGGAGCATATATGAGGTTTCTTTGTACTCTCTTTATAACTTTTCTGTAAACCTGTAATTATTCTAATAGGAAAGTTTTTCTAAAAACCTTCAGCTAGTTCCATTACGTTCTGAATGAGTAAAACAAGTATCTTCTGTAGAAAAAGAATACTAAATCTGGAGAATGGTGATAAACATAAAGTGAAAAATGCTAAAGGTAATAAATGTGTATATTCTTACCAGGGACTCATGACACAGCTACAGAAACAGGTAGCAGGTAAGGTGATGTGAGCTGAAGTAGGAGGTGATACAAAATGCAATGGGAGCACTTCTGAAGGATATTGTTCATTCACCAATAGTTTTCCACTAAAAAAAAAGATTTAAAATGCCACGCTGAGAAACCAGATAAGGAGGTTAAGGAGGGAGCCGACTTTGCTTCATTGGCACCAGCTGTAACATGCATGCCTGGTAACAACGAGGCAGTCGTCAGACCTTCACCAGCAGCTGCACAGCCAACAGGCCGACTGTGTTTATTGGGGTGTGTGCAACAGCCAGCTTCCAGGCAGCAGCTCTGCGTGGCCCTTCCCTGTGTACTGCTGCCACCTGGTGAGCAAACCTTCAATGAAACACCAAGACGAGGTAGATTTCAGTACTCCCGAATTACTACCTTTCTGTCTCTCCTAAGTGCTCAGTAAAAGAATGGGAAATAAATTTTATTGAATAAGTCTTCCACACTGATCTATGGAGGATGCATAAACACTATTCCTTAAAAAGTTTGCAACCTATCAATTGAAAACAGTGCAATATAATATGAGTGGGATGAGAATTACTATGCTTCTCCTCTTACTTTGGTTACTTTGGAATCAATACAGATAGAAATAATTACCGTTTGAAGGGCATCTTCATTGTGTCAGGCTTTGTGCTTTAAATAAGTTATATTTAAAACCCTCACATTATGCCTTTAAGAAAGACATTATTATTGCTATACACTTAAGCAGGACAAAACTGAGTCTCGGTGAAGTCACAGAGCTTACTCAAGATCACACACCGGTGAGCAACATGGGCAGAACGTGAACTCAGACAGCTAACTCCGAATGTGGTGTGTCTTGAACAAGACTGAACTGATAAAGTGAGAATACTGTTTAAACCAATTCACAGTTTGCAAATCCATGTGAATGTTATTGCCTTCAAAAGATTCACCATTGAAAGTTGTCTCCCTTAATTATTTTTTTAACAGCAAAGGATTGTTTATTGACCACATAGTTATTTTCTAAAACTTCCAAGTGACTCTCACACTTGAAACGATCTGAACTGGGCCTTGAATGAATGTGATAGACAATCCAAACTGCTCATAAAAACCGTGCAGTGTGTCAATGACATGTCAGCGTGAGCTCTGTTACATCAGCTGATGTCAAATCCAAGGACCTGGCCTGGTAGGCAGGCTTATCTCAGTTAAGACTCAATCAGAAAGTTAGCTCTTATTCATTACATGAGTAAGTGAATAATATTAACACTTTTCTTGTTTATGATATTATAGTTGTCCCAATTTCCCCCTCTATGCCCCCCTCCAGCCAGCCTGCCCCTCTATCCCATAGTTGTCTTCTTTAATTATTCTAAAAATAGTCTTCCATCGGCTTAGACAATGTCTTGGAATATTATTCTGGAATTGACTTTAGCAACAGTTTAGAAGGAAAACCTGCCTTATCTGCAAATGATAGGAGGAGTAATTTGGAAAAACCTACTAAAGCTTATAAAAAGTAAAACTGCTGTTTTTAAAAATCCATGCCAGGAAATTTACTGGAATTGCAGAATTGATTTAACTAAGAATATTGGTTTAAAAAAAGTCAAATTCAACTTTTTCAAAACTCTGAAAATCAACTAAAAGCTTGATTTTTGGATTTAGTAACAATCCAAAGAGACTTCATTCAAGAAAAGTGGGTGAATCTCAGTAAGAACTGTAATCTTTATGATATTTAACTTGCCTAGATTCCATGTCCACTCCTTAGCTCCATGGAAGCTTTGAAATCCCACAGCCTTTAGCTTTATGGCAGCAGTGGGAACTGACAGCCTAGCAGCTACTGGACAAGTCACAATGGATTTAGAGTCCCCCCAAAGTCCCACACTGAGACAATCATCACTATTTGGCCTATTTAGTGTTTCAGAGATGTGTGATCCCAAAAAAAGCATACCAAAGCATGCATAATGGGAGCCCTAAAGGAAAGGAGAAATATAATTGCGCATAAAATTTGGTTGAAAGAATAATGGTCAAAAATATCCGAAGCACAATGAAAATCACTATGTGAACATTCAAAAACAAAAATTAAAAGAAACCCCAGCAACTCAATAAACACCAACTGGGTAAACCTCAAGAGTTCCACACCTAGAAACATTATGGTCAAACTATCAAAGGTCAAGACAAAGAGCGAGCACTGAAAGTAGGAAGTCACTTTTGACTCATCATGTTTAAGGAAGTAAATGTTAACAGGATATTTCTCTTCAGAGACTCTTAAGGCCAAAACCAGTGGAATGATCTATTGAAAGTGCTAAAAAATAGACTGTCAACCAAGAATTGTATATCTAACAAAATTATCATCCCAAAATTGGTGAAATTAAAGCATTAGCAGGTAGTAAAGATTAAGATCCTTTACCACGAGACCTGTCCTACAAGAAATGTTAAGAGAGTGCATCTGGCTGACATTAAAGACACGTGACATGAAACAAAGACCAGCACAGAACACACACACGCGTGCGCACATGCAACAGTGTGCATTGCTTTTGTTTGTGACACTCTCCTTCCCTGACTGATTTAAAGCAGATGTGTGCAAAGTCTTACAGCTATGTCGATCAATGACCATTTATGATAAAAACTCAATACGGTGGGTGTAGAAGCAACATTTCTCAACAAAATAAAGACCATGTATGACAAGCCCACATTATACTCAACAGTGAAAAACTAAAACTTTTTTCCAAGATCAAGAATAGGACAATAATGCCCACTTTCATTACTTTTATTCAAAATACTATTGGAAGTCTTGGCCACAGCAATCAGACAAGGGAAAAGAAGCATTCAAATTTTTTAAAAAGTAAAACTGTCACTATTTGCAGATATATACTATACATAGAAAAACCTAAAGACTCATAAAAGAAAAACACATTAAACCTAATAAATGAATTCAATAAAGTCACAGAATATAAAATTAATGTACAGGTATCAGTTGTGTTTCTATATACGAATAACAAGCTATCAGAAAGAATATATTTTTAAAAATTCCACTTACAATTGCATCAATGAGAAGGTTAAGGGATTAAGTAAAAATAAACATATATTAACACACTGACACAGACAACAGTGTGGTGATAGCCAGAGGGTGGGGGGTAGATGGAGGTGGGCAAAGCTGGGGAAGTGGGGGCACAGAGAGACTGTGCTGGGTGATGGGCACCCAACACCATGTGTAGATGTTTTGTTGAGTTGTACCCTTGAAACCTGTATGTTTTTTCACACCATTGTCACACCAATAAGTTCAGTCAAAAAAAAGAATAAAATTTCTAGGAATAAATTTAACTAAGGAAGTGAAAGACTTATACTCTGAAAATTTAAAGACATTGGAAAAAAGTTAAAGATGACAAAAAATAAATGGAAACACAGTCCATGCTCATGGATGGTAAGAATTAATATTGTTAAATTTTTAACACTACCCAAAATAATCTACAGATGCAATGTAGTTCCCATCAAAATATCAACTGTACTTTCCACAGTACTAGAATAAAGAATCCTAAGATTTATATATACAGAACCACAAAAAGCCCAAGATATCCAAAGGAATCTTGAGAAAGAAGCACAGCTGGAGGTACTGTGGTTCCTAGTTTTAAACTACACTACAGAGCTATACTGATCAAAGCAAAATCAGACACAGAGATCAATGGAACACAGTAGAGAGCCCAGGAGTAAACCCATGCCCATATAGTTAATTAATCTCTGACCAAAAACAAAAAAAGCAACAATATACAATGGATAAAAAAAAGTCTCTTCATAAATGATTCTGGGAAAACTGGACTACATTCAAAAGAATGAACCAGAACCACTATCTTACACCATACACAAAAAATAAATTCGAAATGGATTAATAGTTAAATATAGGACCTGAAGCCATAAAACTTCTGGAATAAAACATAGGCAGTAAACTCTTTGACATCAAACTTAGAACTTTTTGTTGGACCAGTATCCTCAGGCAAAGGCAACAAAACTGAACAAATCAGAAAGCTGTTTTTTGCACAGAGAAGGAAACCATCAACCAAATGGAAAAGAAACCTCCTGAATAAGAGATTATTTGAAAATCGTATATGCAATAAGTGGTTAATATCTAAAATACATATATAAAGAACTCACATAACTCAATACCCAAAAAATAACCCATTTTTATAAATGTGCAAAGATCTTGAATAGACATTTTTTCAAAGAAGACACACAATCAAGAAGACACAGAAAGCTGCTCAACATCACTAATCACAAGGGAAATGCCATCAAAACCACAGTGAAATATCACCTTACACCTGTCAGAATGGCTACCATAGAAGGACCAAAAATAACAAGTGTTGGTGAGAGTGTGGGGAAAGGGGCCCCTCGTACGCCGTCGGTGAGAGTGCAAGCAGTGCAGCCAGTATGGGGCACGGTGAGAAGGCTCCACAAAAACTGAAAACAGAACTGCCATCTGATCCACCAGTTTCACTAATGGGTATTTATCCAGAGACAACAAACACCATTTCAAAGAGATACACATCCCTATGTTTGTTGCAACATCATCTACAATAGCCGAGAGTGAATAGGTGAAATGATGTGAAAAAATATATATTTATACATATATGTATATATGCATATACATAAAAATAGAATTATACATATATGTCACACATATATAATAGAATATTAGTCATAAAAAAGAATGAAGTCTTGCTATCTGGGACAACATGGATGAATTGAAGGGTATTATACTAAGTGAAATAAATCAGAGGAAGACAAATGCCACAATTTCATTTACAGGTATAATTGAAAAACAAAGCAAACCAGACAAACACAGAAGCAGACTCACAGATACAGGAGATGAACTCATGGTTACCAGGGATGGTGGGGTTTGAGTGTCAGGGGAACAGGTGAAGAGGGTTAAGATACAAACTTGCAGTTATAAAATAAATTAGTCATGAGGATGTAGGGCACAGCAGCGGGAATATAGTCGATAATATTATAACAACTTTGCATGCTGACAGGTGGCAACTAGACTTATCATAGAAATCATTTTAGAATGTAAATAGATGTTGAATCACTACGACTTACACCTAAAACCAATCAGACATTGTAGGCCAATTATACATTCATAAAATAAGATGCATGCACCCTTATTTTTACAACCCATTGTAAAATATAAATGAATGTATGAATCAATTGAGTCATACTCTATTCCTAGTTGGAAACACTGAGTATTGTAACATAACTTTTTTCAAATAATTTCAAAATGTACTATGCGATCCTAAGATTTTTTGGGGAAACAAAAATGAAATGGAAATACTGAGCTGAAATCTTTTTCTGAAAGAAAATACCTGAGAGAGGACTTCCCCTCCTCACTGACTCTCACCACTAATTTTGCAGCCCAGCGGCAATGCCTCTCCTGGACCAAGTACGGCTGCCTTCGTGCAAGGCTTGTGAGGGTGAAACATCGCATCCGCCGGAGCTCACGTGGTGGTCGCAGGGTTTACGCCAGGCCGAGCAAAAGCCTTCCTCAGGCTGAGACTGGAAATGAATATGGCACCGACAGGGAGTAGAAGAGGCTGCGGCTGCTTCTAGTGTCCGACAGCTGCATGGCAGCAATTCCAGTGGGTATTCATGCCCCTCATCAGTCACACGTACCACCTGGCCCCAGCAGAGGCAGAAGCTGCTGGGAGGCGGGGGTGACCCTCGGTTTGCTTACAATGATGTTTTGTCGGACTCTTAACCCGGTGAGACTCACGTGTTCACAACTAAACTAATGCACGTCAGCACTGAAGATGATTGCAATCGACAACCTTTCCCCCTGGGAAGCTGGTGAAATTTCAGCCCTATCACCAGGCCCTGCTAGTGCTGACTGCAGCGCAGAATTCCTGCACAAGTAAGGCCTGGTACTCCAGCGAGTGGCGTGCATGGGCTGTCTCTGGCCACACGTAGTAAAGGGCTCATCAAAGGGAAGAGTGGGCAGGGCAGGAGAAATCAAGGGACTGGAGCTGGACTGGTCACTTCTATTAGTGCTGGACAACTGAAAGGTAGAGCGCAGCATCTTAAAAGCCCAAAATTCTCAGTTCGATGCGCAGATTGAAAAGCAGAGTGTTAGTGACTGTAACACGGTGATAATTTGTCATCCCTCACCGCTGGTGCCCCAAGGCAGGAGTGGCCGAAGAAATGACCTTTGTGAGTTTCCATGAGACAATAGATAATACCCCCACTCAATTGTGTTCTCTTATTATGCCTTTCAACTTTTTTCTAAAATGTTTTAATTTATTTCAATATTATAAATGGAATATTTTCCATTTACATTATAACTATTATTGCCATTACAGAGAACAGGTACTGATTTTCACGTGTAAGTATTATAATTATTCATTTAGATTAAATCTCTTGGTTCTAGATAGTTGTCAAAGTAATTTATTCATTTTCCTGGTAGGTACATTATCTACACACAATGATTCTCTGTCCTTTTCTCTGATATTTATATTCTATTTCTCACTGGAAAACCTATTGCCTATCTATTTGAACACATTTTTAAAAATGTTAAGTATACTAAAATATTCCTCATTTGTGAATATTTTCAAATACCTTTCCCGTATTTTTTAGAATACCCTATTTTTTAAATGTGGCCAGTTAATGTGATAAAACACGTTGATCAGTTTTCTGTCAATGCACTTTCCTCGTCTAGGCCCCAGAGTTGTATTAACAGCAAGTCCCCCCTCAGGAACTGACCCGGAGTCCACACCCTGGGCCGCCGGCCCTTCCTCGCACTGACCTGGCAGGAAACAGAGGAGGAGGGATGATGGTTTCCTGTTTTCACCTCACCCGGGGCCAGTGCCAGAAATCACATGAGCCAGTTTGAGAGATTTAAAAAGAAACAATTAAAAAATAGCAATGTAAAAGGAGAAAGAACCCCACTCTGTTGTGGAGTGGTAGACTTCTATTATCCCTTCACCAGCCAGGTTCTCTGCTAGATTCATAAGCCCAACTAACCTCCATGCTCCCTCTTAGCTATTGGAGGTTCGTTCCCTGCAGATGGCACTGGACCCTTTATTATAGTCATCTTCCACCTGTAATCTTTGAAAACTAGACTCCCGACATCACAAATCCCACTTCGGAACAGCTGACCCCTGAGGCCGGTGCCCTCTGTTCCGGAGCTGTGCCGACCCAGCAGGTGGGGTTGCTAGACCTGCCGACCTGACACTGAGAAAACTTTTACACTCTCAGGTTTGAAAATATACCAATTCCTAACACTAATTTCCATATAAAAATGAATTATCTGCTTAGGGTACAGGTTAAATTTTAATAAATTTCCAAGTATAAATCATGCATTCATACCATAAATATGTGGTAATAATCCCAACATTTGACATGGTAAAAGTAAGGTATACGTGGGAATAGAGTAGATTAATTTTTTCTTCCTATCACTTTAAGAGAAGAAACTAATTGCTTTCACTGCCAGACACTGTTTGGGAAGACTAAGGGACTGAGGTCAAGGCCCAGCCACAGGGCTGCTGACTCCAGCTGTTGGTCCGGCTGCAGACCACACAGCCTTGCAAAGCTGGGCGCAGTGCACTCCTTCCTGCCCCCAAACTCTGTTACAGGGGCCTCTTAAAGCCCTGGCCTGCTCCATTTAGCCGAAGTCAGACATGCTCCAGGATCAGCTCAGCTCACCTGCTCCGTTCTCTGACTCCTGCAAAATGTACTTGACCCCCTTTCCTCCAAACAGCAATAAAATTCATACTACTTTGTCACATGAATTTCAGCACTCATATATATTTTTGGTACCATCCAATTATATCATGATATAATTCTTTATAACTTCCAAAAGTTTCATCAATTAGATTATGTCTCACCAGCTTCTTTACCCCGGCAGAATCCAACATCAGGTTGAGTGCCTGATGCTCAACACTATGTGTGACTAAATCGAGTTATTTGTAAATTCATAAAGTCTCAAAGCCTGAGGATAGAAAGGAACCTTGGAAGTTCATTTCTCCACTTCACTGCCTCTGTGCACACCCTGATTGAAGTGAGAAAAAACCAAAAGCTTATTAGAGAAAAATGGGACAATTAGAAGTGTAAGTATCTATAAGGAAATTAACTATATAATGTTTTTAACAACGTTTTAATTGAAGCCTACATACACAATAGTGATAAGTAGTACACTGCTTTGAAAACTAGGTTCCCGGGAGCTCTGTGCCTCTTCAAGGTGAGTGAGGGACTTCGGGGAGAATGAGAAGGAAGAGATGGGGAGGGCAAAGTCTGCCTTCTCATCGCGGCCGGCCAAGCCGGATGCTTCCGCTGTCGTGTGTTTCAGGTTCTTCAGCGTGTCAGGAATACTTCTTCCATAAAAGGAGGCTCAGCTGATTAAACCTACTGATGACTTTAAAAACCACTCATTTGGTTAATCGCTTTTCTTTAAGGAATGAAGAAATCACAATTCAGCTAGGACAAATCACTGTCTGCCTCCCAGTTTGATGGTGGCAGACCTGAGATAAGAGACACACTCAGGAACCGTTTGTGGAGAACTGGCTGTCTGCTCAGCACCTGCACACACCCGCATGCATCATTTCCAAAGCAGCCTTGTGAGGACAGAGAAATTTGTCCTCACAATTTCTTGAGTGATTAGATTATCAAGAAAAATATTGTACCTATCCTCTCCCATTCAGGAGAGAGGCTAATGTTCTTTTGAAAAACACTGAAGAATGTCTGGCATTTTTATGTGTGTAAATAATTTGTTTAAAAATATTAATCTAAAAGGTCATATGCGCTTCAGTCACATACCATTCCCTTTAAACTGGCTTGGCATGTTCGTGACAAAGAAATTATTCCCTGGAACGTGCCAGTTGATTGCTACCTGGAGGGAGCCACTAGAGGGCACCAGAAGCCTTGCTCTTGCAGTCTGCATCCGTTTAGAGCAGGCGATGCTTCCCACCTCATTGTAAACTCAGAGGAAGTGGGTGGGGAAGCCCAAGGCCTGGGAAAATGACCATAATAATAGTACCTTGTGTTTATATAGCACCTTTCTTCAATTAGCTCAGCAAGTTTGGATGTGATTATTCAGCTGGGAGCTTCCAGTGGTGGGAAATGAGGCACAAGGCAAACACGTGGCGTAGGTGGGACAGAGGGTGAGAATAATTCTTATTCATTTTAAATGCCCATTCATATTTTTACTCTAAAAAGCTGATGCGTGACCTTTCCTGGCCATTTCCTTAGAAACAATAGGAGAAGTCAGAGTCCCAAACTCAAACACATTTAATGGAAAGACTCCTGGGTTTTACTGGGGGAAAAAAATCACACTCAGAGCCAAGGAGGGAATCTGAAACAGAAAAATTTTCAACTCTGTACGTGTAGCTGTAAGGCAACAAGTTGAACATTACAATTCTGAGGCATGTCATGAAACAACATAGGCTAAGCAGTCCTTCACTACATTTTACTTCTATTCTCCAAACAAATCTCAAACTGGTAAGTCATTCATTTCTTTATCCATGCTTTTCCAATATAGGATAAAAAATGTAAGGAGAAAAAAATTGAACTTGTGTTTAAAAAGCTAAACTGTTGTCTCACCTAAAAACTACTACCCAGAACTGAATGTGTTAATTAAATGCTGCAGGGCAATTTAGTGAGGAAAATCACGACAGAGTGTTTCATTGCCAGACAGTGAGGCCCGAGGCTGAGTCATTGGCTGAGAAGGCCGCTGTGGCGAAAGTTTCCAGTGGGAGTGTTGCAGTGACTGGTGGGTAACACATGATGAAGACATCTCCTTCCTGCGGAGTCACGTAGGGTTGCACCTGCTCACGAAAGGCCCCATGTTTTTCCAAGCACTAAGCACGTGACTTTTAACCTGTGAATTGGGATGTTTCATGTTTGCAATGGTCGGTCCCTTTCCAGATGTAAGCCCCATAGATGCACCCTCCAGGGTTATCTGTTTTCACCAAATACATACGTTTTCTCAAATTTCAGATGATTCTTGAATACGACTTCCTTTATAGTTCAAATGATCTTAACACATGTCTGTTATATAAGGAGTTTCTCCAGAGTGTTAAGAGACTAATAATATTGCAATAAATTTATTTTTGATTTTATGGGAATATACAATTCAGAGACTCTACATGCCCTGAAATGGAAAGGAATCAAACCATTCTTTCTCTCTTACCTCTTGCTCTCCTCCACAGTGTGCTAAATTTGAGAGATGCCAATGATATTCTAGGTTTCATGGAAAAAATTATTTATTTTTACTTTATTTATTTGGCTACTTACTTCAAAGGCCTACTTTTCCAAGACTGGTACAGACTGACTTCTATATACTGCCCGTAACAATTGTATATCTGCTCCCTCTCAAAATACTACAAGTATACAGGAACTCACTTTGGAAGGTAGGGGTTTCGGGTGTTAGAATATCTCTTAGCTCAGATACTCAGAATTCAAAGGTACAAAAAGTAAAACCTTGGACTCATCCATATCATCATCTAACTGCTACTTGAACTCAATGATTCCACAAATTTTAAAGCTAGAAAACGAAGCCACAGCATGGAAAGGTAATTCACACAAACATAGCCAGTGGGAGACTCAAATCTACAACCTAGGTCTTCTACAGTAGGCCTCATTCTGTTTTGATTACTATTTATATTCCACATGGATTTTTAACTTCCAGGTAATAGCTATGGCAAATCCAAATTTTCTTAAGAAAGACTATTAATTACTTTTGTTTCATATGCAACTGGAAAGCATTATGCTAAGTGAAATAAGCCAGGCAGTGAAAGACAAATACCATATGATCTCACCTTTAACAGGAACCTAAACAACAAAACAAAGAAACAAGCAAAATATAGTCAAAGACACTGCATTAGAGGACAGGTGGAGAGTGACCAGAGGAGAGAGAAGAGGGAGTTTCAGGGGAAAAGGGGAAGGGTTTACAGGAACAAAGTTAAAAGACACATGGACAAAAACTAGGAGGAGGGTGGTAATGGGAGGGAAGTTGGGAGGGAGGGGAGGGTGGGCTGGATTGGGAGTAAAGGGGAGAAAACTGTACTTGAACAATGATTAAAATAAAAATTTTTTTAAAAAAGAAAAGAATTAATTTTGTTTCATTTCATAAATGTTTTTAAGGTTTTACTGTGTTCCGCTTGACACAGAGATAAAGAGGCAAAGTTGGGTCTTCAAGAATTTAGAACTAGCTTTATATTTTCTAACCAATTTGGAGAAAATAAAGAAAAAATTAACATAACCAGAAAAAATCCACATGCACTATTAAACAAAAAAATGCCATGCCTGTTGGAACTTCCTCCTTATGGTAGTTTTCCTCCAGAGTTCTTTTATGTAAATATTTAAAAAGAAAATTTCATCTGAAAGTGATTAAGTGGAAGATTTTATTCAAAAGGTGAGAGCTTTAGTCATTTCTTTTAATTTTTAAACATAATTTTATGAGAGTAACTTCAAATACTGTCAGATTTCAAATTACTTAGCTATCTTATTCACCAAAATTATAATTTCTTACATCACACATATATCTATTAAAACATGCAGCACATTTTTACTGAAACTGATGTTTGCCATTTCAGTTAATCCCTGACTTCCTTCAGGGTATGGGTTTCATCTTATGCATCCTTATATCCCATATCACATGTAAAACTCACGAATTCCTGGAAAGGAATGATGAAAGACTGGGTTGGTATCTGTATGTGTAAGTGTTACTATATGGTCACTCAAGGACAGAGCAAAGAGATACAATGGAAAATGAAAACAGAATAGAAATTCAAGGATCAACTACACTTAGGTCATTGCAAAAAGAGAAGAAGTTGGAGAAAAAGACGATAAACAATTAGCTGGGGAAAAGGCCATTGGTATTTTGTGTCATGCAAAACAGAAAAGTTTTAGAAATTTGGGTTGGCAATAGTGCTAAAGGTTAAAAATGATAGAAAATGTGGTAGTTATTAGAACTATCCATAAATATTCCAGCTCTCTCTTCTTTGTGGTACACTCAAGATGGTGTTTCCCTGACTCGTTTGGCTAATGAAACGTGACTGGAAGTGATGTGTGTTATTTCCCATTGAAAGCTGAAAGAGCCAATAGAAGGTCCCTATGTCTCCGTGGTTCCTCTGCTGCAAGGGCTGAAGCTTCAAATAATGGCTCTTCTTTAGCTTGGGACTAAACGCAAGGGTGTGGTGTGAAACACAGCTTCACAAAGGACATGCAGCATGAGTGAGAAATGATCTTCAGTGTTAAAAGCCATAGATTGTAGGGTTGTTTGTTGCTGCAGCATAACCTCCTCTATCCTGAATGATACAGAACAAGAAGTAAGAATTTTCTTTTAGATCACACTGATTGAAATAACAGAATTTTTAATTTTCTATTTCTAGGCAGGAAGTAGATGAAGAATAAGTTATTGATAAGAAATTATGGGCAAAGAATGTTGAAATCTATTTATTTAATATAGGCCCAGCTGGTATGGCTCAGTGGATTGAGTGCTGGCCTGTGAACCAAAGGATCACCAGTTCAATTCCCAGTCAGGGCACATGCCTGGGTTGTGGGCCAGGTCCCCTGTAGGGGGCACATGAGAAGCAACCATACATTAATGTTTCTCTTCCCTGTTTCTCTCTCCTTTCCCCTCTCTCTAAAAATAAATAAATAATTTTTAAAAAATATTTAATATAAAAGGAAGAGAATCATCTCCACTCTTCCCAATTAAATTTCTCCTAAAAACATAATATGGAGTTCTAGCCAAAATGGAAGTGTAGGTAGAAACCTTTTGCATCCTCGAACAACCAAAAGGAGGATAACAACCAATGTAAAGTAAATAAACAACCAGAAGTGTCAAAAAATCAAACTGCATGGAACTCCGACAACCAAGGAATTAAAGAAACAATCAATCAGCCCAAACAGACCGGTAAGACAGCAGATAGAGAGAACTTGTAGCAAGGCAGCAGACCATTTACGCAAGGCTAAACGGGAAACTGGCACTCAGAGCTGACTGTGAACTACAGCAGGGGTTGCCCTGGTGGGAGAAACTCCTAGTCTCACACCAGGGTTCCTTGGAAAGTGGGCTAGAGAGGAGCAGGCAAGCTGCATTGTTCCCTCTCTGGCCCCTCCCCCACAGGCAGCACACAGCACAGCAAGGAGGTTTCCCTGCCTGGGTAAATACCTAAGGCCTCATTTTCTTACAACTTGACAGATGCCCCAAGATGAAGAAATACGGCCCAAGTGAAAGGACAGAGCAAAACTTCAGAAAGAGAACTAAGCGGTAAGAACATAGCCAACATATCTGATGGAGAATTTAAAGCCCTGGTAATCAAAATGCTCATAGATCTGATTGAGCTTGGTCAAAAAATGAAAGAACAAATTAAAGACACCCAAAATGAAATAAAGCAAAATATGCAGGGAACCAACAGTGACAGGAAGGAAACCAGGATTCAAAGCAACAATTTGGAACAGAAGGAAGAAATAAACATGAACTTGATTAGAACTAAGAAACAAGAATCCAGCCCTGGCTGGCATAGCTCAGTGGATTGAGTGCGGGCTACAAACCAAAGCATTGCAGGTTGGATTCCCAGTCAGGGCACATGCCTGGGTTGCAGGCCACGACCCCCAGCAACCGCACATTGATGTTTCTCTCTCTCTTTCTCCCTCCCTTCCCTCTCTAAAAGCAAATAAATAAAATCTTAAAAAAAAAAAAAGAAAGAAACAAGAATCCAAAAAAGTGAAGAGAGGCTGAGAACTCTCAGGGACAACCTGAAATGTTCCAATATCTGAATTATAGGGATGCCAGAAGGAGAAGAACAACAACAAGAAATTGAAAACTTATTTGAACAAATAGTCAAGGAAAACTTCCCCAATCTGGCAAAGGAAATAGACTTCCAGGAAGTC
>PVIA01017545.1:0-15406 GCA_004024845.1 Tonatia bakeri
GCAGAAAGAAAGAAGGACCTCCTACCCTTTGCAACAGCATGGATGCAACTGGAAAGCATTATGCTAAGCGAAATAAGCCAGGCAGTGAAAGATAAATACCATATGATTTCACCTTTAACAGGAACCTAAACAACAAAACAAAGAAACAAGCAAAATATAGTCAAAGATACTGCATTAGAGGACAGGCAGAAAGTGACCAGAGGAGAAAAAAGAGGGAATTTCAGGGGAAAAGGGTAAGGGTTTACAGGAACAAAGTTAAAAGACACATGGATAAAAACTAGGGGGAGGGTGGTAATGGGAGGGAAGTTGGGAGGGGGGTGCGTGGGCTTGATTGGGAGTAAAGGGGAGAAAACTGTACTTGAACAATCATTAAAATAAAGTTGGAAGAAAAAATAGTTTCCAGTTCCATCCAGGCTGTCACAAGAGATAGAAATTCCTTCTTTCCTTCTGCTGCCTAATATTTAATTGTGTAGATTTATCACATGTTTTTAGCCATTCACTACTAATGGGCACATTGGCTGTTCCCAAGTCTTGGCTATTGTATATAGCGCTGCTATGGATATGGGGGTGCATAAACTCTTTTGAATTGATTTTTCAGGATTCTTCAGGTACAGTCCCAGCAGTGGAATCAATGGGTCTAAAGGCCAGCCCATTTTCAACTTTTTGAGGAAATCCCATTACTGTTTTCCACTGTGGCCATACCAGTCTATATTCCCACTAACAGTACACCAAGGTTTACTTTTATCTACATCCTCACCAGCACTTGTTCTTTGTTGATTTATTAAAGATAGCCATTTTGGCAGGTGTGAGGTGATATTTCACTGTGGTTTTAATTTGCATCTCTCTGATGGCTAAAGATGCCGAGTATTTTTTCATGTCTATGGACCATCTGTGTGTCGTCCTTGGAGAAATATCTATTCAGGTCCTTTGACCATTTTTTAAATTGGATTGTTTGTCTTCCTGGTGTTGTGTCATATAACTTCTTTGCATTTGCCAATGGCGTATTTCACAGATCAAGAGGAAATACTCCCAAAACTTATATGGACCAGAAAAAGACCCTGAATAGACTCGGCAACCTTGAGAAAGAGCAAGAAAGTCAGAAGGATTACACTACCTGATATCAAATATTACCACAAGGCCACTGCAATCAAAATAGTCTGGTGCTGGCATAAGAACAGACACATCAATCAATGAAACAGAAATGATAGTCTAGAAATAAATCCATGTCTTTATGTCAATTAATATTTGACAATGGAGGCAAGAGCATACAATGGAGTAAAGACAGTCTCTTCAATAAGTGGTGTTGGGAGAACGGGATGGTACATGCAAAATTTGAAACTAGACCACCATCTTATACCACACACCAGTGTGAACTCAAAATTAATAAAAAAAATTAAATATAAAATTCCTTGAGAAAATCTTAGGCAATAAAATTTCAGATATCCCACTTGACAATATCTTCTTGGGCAAGGGAAATAAAGGATAATATAAACAAATGTGACTATATCAAATTTAATAGCTTTTGCACAGATGTTACATATTTTAAATTGGCACTATTATTTTTGTCAAATCAGTGATTTATGATAGGGATAAACCACAAAACTAGTTTTTTTTAAATCTGGCTAACCACATTCTAAGCTATTGAAATCAAATTTACAGATGCACACAAAAACACACATTCTTTCTTTGTGCAGATGACAGTTGAATTTCATTATCATTAAAGTCTGTTAACATGTCCAGGAAGTTATCAAACTCCCAAGAACATTTTCATTCTTTTTAGTTTACTGCATTATTGCCTGTTAAAAATACTAACATGAAAAGACTGCCTTCTTTTTTTATCTATTCTGCAGTAGTGGGTCCTGGTTCACAAACAAATAAACTTCTTTCTATATATTCATAAATACATGTGTCAACCATCACAGGCTATAAACTCTTTGTGAAACCTGAGGTTTGTTTTGCTGTATTATTTTTTAAAGATTGTATTTATTTATTTTTAGATACAGGAAGGGAGAGAAATATCAATGTGTGGTTGGCTCTCATGCATCCCCTACTGAGGATCTGGCCTGCAACCCAAGCATCTGCCCTGACTGGGAATCGAACTGGTGACCCTTTGGTTTAAAGCCTGCACTCAATCCACTGAGCTACACCAGCCAGGGACGTTTTGCTTTATTTTTAACTAGAGCTGAATATAATGTTTATAAATATAAAGTCAAACTTTCAAATACTTTCCTTCCATTCTGTAATTGGAAATCAATCATTCCAGTCTCAGATGTAGGGAAAATCACAAGTGCCTGTTAAAAATGTATTAATTACATGTGATTTTAATAATTCTTTCATGTCTATCAAATATTTATTTTATGTAAGACACTATAGTAGACATTATAAGAACTGCAAAGATGTAATATTACCTACCTTCTTAATCCCCTACAATGTAGTAAAATAGATAGACATTAAAAATACAAATAGTATATAATTAGTAGCAATTGGGATGTCTAAGAGTTTATTTCTAACACAGATAACTTTTTGAATAATTGCATGTTTAAAATCATGTAATACATCAGAAACACATAAAGTGAATCAAAATAGACCAAGTGCTCAAATATCCACCACTGTGATTTAATAAATAATAATGTTTTAGTATTTTTGTTTTAAGTCTCTTTAAAAATAAATAAATTATTACAGATGGAGTAAGGCTCTTCTGTTTTCATTGATTCTAAATCAGTTACTTAAGAAATAGCTTCTGAACTTGTGGTGATATGTTCTTGCTCTTGCTTTATGATTTTTATATAAACATCCATGTATAAGCAACATACTTATATCCATAAAAATTCATATATGCAATTATAACATTTATGTAATCACTCATATATATTTCAAAACTCACTATGTCACTTAGCATTTTAATCAGGCATATTGATGTTGACAATAGTAGAACTAAAATTAATTCTCATTGCTATGTAATATTGCATTATATAAATGATACAGGTATACCACAAGTTATTTGTGTTGTTCCCAATTTCTCTAGAGTGAATATCCCACCATGAGTTTCATTGTACATGTGTGAGCAACATCAAGCCATGCACTGGCCTGTTTGCTGTTCCTCAAAAAAGTCATTCATGTGCTCACCTTAGAGCCATTTCTCCAGCTATTCCCTGTGGTTAGGATGCCTTTCTTCTTGACTACCTATGTCACCTTTATCAAGTCTTCATTCAGACTGCACTATATCCTGGCACTCATGGTAACTCTTACCTAAGCTACCATCTTTTTGTCTCTGACCCCTATTTCTTTGGAACATATATTATATATTTTTTGTTTATTTATTTATTTGTTTTAGAGAGGGAAGGGAGAGAGAAAGAGAGAAAGAGAGAACCATCAATGTGCGGTTGCTGGGGGCTGTGGCCTGTAACCCAGGCACGTGCCCTGACTGGGAATTGAACCTGTGATGCTTTGGTTCACAGCCCGAGCTTAATCCACTGAGCTACACCAGCCAGGGCCATATATTATATTTTTACCTGCTTTGATTATTGTCTCCCCTGTAGTTGTTATTATATTGCTATTGTGAAGGGAATCTTTTCAATGTTATATTTTCTATATATCTATAGATAAAATATAGAGATATTATTGATTTTTATTTACTTTGTTTTATTGATATTTTATATACTCTTGCTGAATTCAATTATTCAATTCTTAATTGTAATAATGCATCTGTAAATTTTGTTGAAATGTTTATATTCGAGGTCAGGAAGATGGCAGTGAGGTAGGTTGGACCTGAAACCACTTGCTTTTGCACACAACTGGAACACTAGCTCCTTTTCTGAAGAACAGAGTGAACAGAAAACAGAATCCCAGCTGATATGAAGTTTGGAAGACAGAGAGTGCAGAGGACACTTAAAAATGGGCAGTAAGGAGATTTTGTAAGTTGACAGGAAGGACCCTGGGCCTTGTGCCAGAGACCGTGGCTGCCACAGGAACATTGGAGAAGATCCAGGTCAGGGATTGCAACTTAGTGGCTCCCTCTCCTCCCAGATCTGGGAAGTCACAGACCTGCATCAGGAGAGAACTGGATGCTTAAAGTTTCTGGGTAGATAAAGAGGCAGTAAGTGACACACACAGTGGGGGCCTAACCCAGCTGGAACAGTACGAGAGAAATTGGGGAGAAAGGTGACACCTGGTGCTAAGAGAAGAATGGGCCACTACTGGCTCTGACTTAGATAGATTCTGAACTAGTCAGAGAGTTGTTCTGTGTGGAAAGCTGGGTGCTTGTTAGGAACAGCAGCTCACATCCAAGGGAACTTCCCTCACAACAGGATCTCAGCCACTGTGCAAGGACCCCAAGCACATAAGAACCTTGATTGCACAGAGACCTTGTGTGCACAGGTTCCTAGCATTTGAAGCAGGTGGGCCAGTGAAGAGGAATGAGTAGGGTTATGATTTGCTCCCACTCAGAGAACACCATGTATTGATCAAAGAGGGATAGCAGAGGCTCAGAGAGGTAGCAGAACCCAGATAGACTTCTTTCTTTCTTTTTTTATTGTTGTTCAAGTACAGTTGTCTTCGTTTCACCACCACCACTCCCCTCCAACCCAGTCATCCCCACTTTCAACCCTTGATCCTACCCACCTTTGGTTTTGTCCATGTGTCCTTTATACATGTTCCTGAAAATCCTTCCCCCTTCTCCTGCCAATATCCCCTCCCACCTCCCCTCTGGTTACTGTCAATTTGTTGTTAATTTCAATGTCTCAGGTTATATTTTGCTTGCTTGTTTGTTTTGTGGTATGGCTTCCACTTACAGATGAGATCACATGGCATTTCTCTTTCATGGCCTGGCTTAGTTTACTTAGCATAATGTTCTCCAGATCCATTCATGCTGTTGCAAAGGGTAGGAGCTCCTTCTTACTTTCTGTGGTGTAGTATTCCATTGTATAAATGTACCATATTTTTGATCCATTCAATTACTGAAGGACACTTAGGTTTTCCAGCACTTGGCTATTGTAGATTGTGGTGCTGTGAACTGTATGAGACAATATGTTTGCCAATGATACCTTGGACAACAGTTTCATCTCCAAAATATATAAAAAACTCATATGACTCCACTCCAGGAAGACACCCCAATCAAAAAATGGGCAAAGGACTTGAACAGACACTTCTCCAATGAGGGGATACAAAGGGTCAGAGACATATGAAAAGATGCTCAGCATCACTAGCCATCAGAGAGATGCAAATTAAACCTGCAGTGAGATACCAGTTCACACCAGTCAGAATGGCCATCATGAACAAACCAATAAACAACAAGTGTTGGAGAGGCTGGGGAGAAAAGGAAACCCTAGTACTCTGTTGGTGGGAATGTAGACTGGTACAGCCATTGTTGAAAACAGTATGGGATTTCCTCAGAAAACTAAAAATGGAACTGACTTTTGACCTGGAAATTCCACTGCTGAGATTATACCCTAAGAACCCTGACACACCAATTCAAAAGAACCTATGCTCCCCAGTGTTCATAGCAGCACAATTGGAAGAATTAACATAATCAAAATGTCCATATTACCCAAAACAATTTATAGATTCAACACAATTCCTATTAAAGTACAAATGGCATATTTCACAGATATAGAACAAACATTTCAAAAATTTATATGGAACCACAAATGACCCCAAATAGCTGCAGTAATTTTGAGAAAAAAGAACAAAGTAAGAGGAATCACAATACCTCATATCAAACCATTTTACAAGGCAACTGTAATCAAAGCAGCATGGTGCTGACATAACAGACACATAAACCAATTGAAAAGTATAAAGAACCCAGAAATAAACCCTAGTATTTACAGTCAATTAATTTTTGACAAAGGGGGCAGAAGCAAAAAAAGGAATAAAAATAGGCTCTACAACAAATCATGTTGGGAGATCTGCACAGCTACATGCAAAAAAAAAAAATGCAATTTGATCACCAACTTACACCATACACAAAATTAAATTCAAGGTGGGTAAAAGACTTAAATATAAATCATGACATCATAAAAGTCCTAGAGGAGAACATAGGCAGGAAAATCTTAGATATTCCATGCAGCAATATTTTCACCAATATATCCACTAAAACAAGGAACATAAAGGAAATAATAAACAAATGGGATCTCATCAGACTGACTTCTTTCAAATTGGGAATTGAGCTACTGTGCAGGGACTTCACAGGTGTGCAGGTCCCAGGCCAACAAATATGGAGGAGGAGTTGTGCAATTTCCTCCCACTAAGTGCACACATTGGACTGATCAAAGGGTTGCAAAATGAGGTGGATTTTCAGTGCTGGCCTGGCACATATGTGCGGAGTGGACAATAAGAACCACACAGCGCTCTGAGGAAGTAGGATGAAAATTGGGCACTTATAATTATTGTAGCCTAGAGTGAGCCCCCATCCTCTCAGAACCACAGGAAAGGAAATAAATGGAGCCCAGCTCCCCTCTGCCTGCAGCATCCAGGAAGAGCAGCAGAACCAGCTTGCCAGGTTTAACTCAGAAGTAGGATCTTTTATTTTATTTTACTTTTAATTTTTCAAGGATAAGACAATAAGACCTGAAGCCATGGAAAAACTAGAGACAGATCCAGAAATAAGTCACAAGGCAAACACCAACAGCTGACACAGATTTCACTTTCATAACCTTCAAAGCATGCATGTTGTTTCTCTTCTTTCTGTTTAATTAATTTTTGTTTGATTAATTTTATTTTTATTTGTTTTGTTTATTCTCCCTTTTATATTGCATTTTAATTTTTTCTTTCACTTCACTGATATTCTGATGACATACTACTCTTGCTCTTTTACTTTTTATTATTTTTATTCAGATTTTATATTCTTTATCATATTATTATTATTTAAAATCTCACACAGCACTCTTCCTTGGTCTTAATCCATTTTGCCATGTTCCTGAACTTTATTACTGTTGTGGTTAACTTTATTATCTTACACACTACATCAAGTTTCTATTCCTTACTTCTACTATATCTCATCATCTAATCATGCATAAGTGCTCTGCTTTCTAAATTCTGCTCACATTCTTTATCCCTTCTAATAAAAGTCTAATTTCTTTTTCACTTTTATAAAAAGTGGCTAGTTGTGTGAAATATCATGGTTATTGCAGTCCTGCTCCAAAGGATCTCCTGTGTGTTCAATACTTCTTAGTACTTTAAGTCCCATAGAACACTTTCCCACTATCTTACTTCACTTAGCTTTCAGACAGCCCCTGTCACTTAAGCAAGGAATTTTATCTCATTGCTTTCTCTCTTCCTTTTTTTCTTTCTCTTTTCCTCTCTTTCTTTTTTCCCCTCTCTAAACCTGGGATTTACTCCATAGTCTTATTAGTTTGCTTCTGCCGTCCTCTCAAAATCATTTGACTTTACTGTAGACATCCCATATTCACTTTTCATGTTTCTACAATAGTCTTAATCCCATTACACCTTTATTAAATTTTATTCAACTGTCATTGTTATTGACCCTACTTTATGTTATCTGCAATATTGTTTCTATTTGTCCAGTACATTTCCATATTCTTCCAAACTCAGACTATACATTTCCCTCTTCTTACCTCATTGTTCCCATCACCCTTTCATGTTTTACTTACATAGTAAATTCTGTTCCTTTCTTTTCTTTGCCTTGGTTCTGGTTCTCTCCCAACCCTTATCAATTCTCCTCCTTCTTACCACAGAACATTCCTCCTCTTTTAGTCATCCCATATTGCATTTTTCATATCATATACTATCCACAACCTCTTTTAACTTCATTAATCTTGTTTCTCTTGCAGCTGAGATTGCTGATGTGGAAGGGGGGTTCTTTTTTCTGGCATAGGTTTGGCTGTTTGGTAATACTGCTTTGTTAAACAACACTTGTACAACAGAACATAAGACAAGGCAGGAGTTGTGACTACCACTTAACATGCCGTAGGGGGAACCTCCATACAAAGGAGCCACCAACTGGTAAACCACAAGTACAATAAGATATCCCACACAAACAAAAGAAATGGCAACCCTAGAGAATCCTGACAAGGAGATCAAAGAGCCCACACCACAGAATCCCACAGAACCTCTATTAGACATGATCACCTCAAGAATACAGCTGGCAAAACACAGCATCTGGAATCACGGAAGCAAAAACAAGAGTCACCTAAAATGGGAAGACAAAGAAAGAATGCACAGTCGAAAGGAATGGAAGACTCACCACTAAAAGAGCTAAATGAAATGGAGGCAAGCAAATTATCAGATACAGAATTCAAAAGAACAGTTATAAGGATGCTCAAGGAACTCACTGACAACTGCCAGGAACTGAGTGGAAACTAAAACAGTATGAAAAAGAAATAGAAACTATAAAAAAGAACCAGGAAGAAAAGAAGAATACCATATGTGAAATAAAAGCACACTAGAAAGAGACTGCCTCAGAGCACAGCTTGTCACCCTCTCTTATGGCAACTAAAGGATCACAGGCCTTGGATCTCTGTTTGGTGCTTCAGCATTTTTGTCTCTTCTAAGATTTCATTACAAAAACCTTACATTTTCTGTGGTGTGCCAAGTGCTTAGTATTGTATGTGCTTAACAACTATTTTTAAATTAAATTTAGGTTATTTACTTCAAAAAGCACTAGAAGGATTTAAAAGCAGACTAGACGAAGCAGAGGAACAAATTAGTTAGCTGAGAGAAAAGGTAGAAAGAAATACCTACGTAGAGCAGTTGCATTAAAAAAAGACTAAAAAAATATGAAGATAGCTTAAGGAAACATAAAGACATCATGAAATGAAACAATACTTGAATCATAGAAATACCAGAAAGAGAAGAAATGGAGGAAGGGATAGATACCTTATTTGAAAAAGTAATAACACAAAACTTCCCTAACCTGGAGAGGGGAAAAACCACACAAGTTAAATAACAGAGAGTCCTAATCAAGATGAACCCCCAAAAAGGCTTACTCCAAGACACATCATAATTAAAATCTCAAATTTAAAAAGAAGTAATCTGCCCTGACTGGTGTAGCTCAGTGGATTGAGTGTGGGCTGTGAACCAAAGAGTTACCGGTTCGATTCCCAGTCAGGGCATATGCCTGGGTTGCAGGCCAGGTCCCCAGTGGGAACTGCATGAGAGACAACCACACATGGATGTTTCTCTCCCTCCCTTTCTCTTTCCCTTCCCCTCTCTTTTAAAATAAATAAATAAAATCATCAAAAAGAAAATAAAAAGAGAGAATCTTAAAGGCAGCAAGGGAGAAACAGGAAGTAACATACAAGGAAGCTCCAATAAGGATGGCAGCTGATTTCTCAACAGAAACACTAAAAACAGAAGGGAATAACAAGACATGTTCCAAGTAATGGAAAGCAAAGCCCTGCAACCAAGACTACAGTATCCAGCAAGACTCTCATTTAAAATAGAATGCCAAATAAAGATTTTCTGAGATAGGTGGAAAGAATACACCCCCACCAAACATTCACTGCAAGATATGCTAAAAGGGGCTGCTTTAAGAAGAGAGAAAGAAGAGGGAGAGAAGGGAGACGAGAGAGAGAGAGAGAGGGAGATAGAGAGGGGTACAAAGGCAGATAAATAAATAAACCTATCAACAATAACCTGATTGATTGCTCCAATGAAGACATAGGGCAGCTGAAAGGATAAAAAAACATGACCTGCACATAAGCTACATACAAGAAACACACCTCAGAAAAAAAAAATACCTACACATACTGAAAGTGAAGGCATGAAAAAGTATTCTAAGCAAATGGAGAGGGAAAAAAGCTCAGGTAACAGTAATTATATCAGAGAAAATATACTTCAGAACAAAGGCCATTTTCAAGGGAAGAATCCACCTGGAAGGTATAAACATTATAAACAAATATGTACATAGCGTAGGAGCACCCAAATATATAAGGAAAATCATGGGGGACTTAAAGAAGGATATAGACAGCAACACACTTATACTAGGGGATTTTAACACCCCACTGTTAACAAAGTATTCATCTTCCAAACAGATTATCAGCAAGGAAATAGTGGAATTCAAAAATGCCCAAGACCAAATAGACTTAACTGATTATATATACATAAATATATAAACTGTTCATATTCTTTCATCCCAAAGAAGCAAAAAGTAAAATATACATTCTTTTCAAATGCATATGAAACATTTTCAAAGACAGACAACATGAGAGGAAACAAAACAAGACTTAACAAATTCAAGAAAATTAAAATTATATCAAGCATTTCCTCAGACCACAAGGGCCTGAAAGTGAAAATCAATCTCAAAAAAACTCAAATATATTCAAATTCACAGGCTGAATACCATGGTATTAAACAAAGAATGGGTTAATAATGAGATCAAAGAAGAAAGCAAAAAGTTTCTGGAAAAAAATGAAAATGAACACAAAATTGGCCAAAATTTATGAGACATAGTGAAGGCAGTATTGAGAAGGAAGTTCATAGCAATTCAGGCCTACCTAAAAAATACAGAAACATTTCAAATAAACAACCTAACCCGACTGCCTTAACAATTGGAAGAAGAACAAAGCCCACAGTGAGCAGAAGGAAGGAAATAATGAAGATCAGAGCAAAATTAAAAGACATAGAGACTAAAGGAACAATTCAAAGAATCAATAAATCCAGGAGCTGGTTCTATGAGAAGATAAACAAAATCTACAGGCTTTAAAGAGATTCACACACACACAAAAAGCACTGGCTGGCATAGCTCAGTGGATTGAGGGCGAGCTGCGAACCAAAGTATCACAGGTTTGATTCCCAGTCAGGGCACATGCCTGGGTGGCAGGCCACGGCCCCCAGCAACTGCACATTGATGTTTCTCTCTCTCTCTTTCTCCCTCCCTTCCCTCTCTAAAAATAAATAAATAATATCTTAAAGAGAGAGAGAGAGAGAGAGAACACCCAAATAAATGAAATCAGAAATGAAAGAAGAGAGATTACAACTGACACCACAGAAATACAAAGGATTGTGAAAAATTACTAAGAAGAACTATATGACAAGAAATTTGAAAACCTAGGTGAAATGGAAAAATTTCTAGAAAAATATAATCTTCCAAAACTCAATGAAGAAGAAGAAGAATGCCTGAACTGACCAATAACGGCTGATGAAATTGAAGCAGTAATAAAAACTCCTGACACACAAAAGTCCTGGACCTGATGGTTTCACTAGAGAATTCTAAAAATCTTTTAAGGAAGAGCTAACCCCTATCCTTCTCAGACTGTTCAAAAATGTCCAAGAAGAGGGAAGATGCCTGAACTCTTTTTATGAGGCCAGCATCATCCTAATCCCAAAACAAGATAAAGACAAAACAAAGAAAGAAAACTATAGGCTAATATCATTGATGAACAGAGACACTAATACCCTCAACAAAATATTGGCAAACCACATCCAGCAATACATTAAAAAGATCATACATGATGATCAAGTGGAATTCATTTCAGGGATGCAAGGATGGTACAATCTTCTAACTTTGATAAATGTTATACAGCACATAAACAAAAGGAAAGATAAAAGCCACATGATCATATCAATAGATGTGGAAAAATCATTTGATAAGTTACCCATTTATGAAAAAAACACTGAGCAAAGTGGGAATAGAGGGAGCTTACCTCAACATAATAAAGGCCATATATGAGAAAGCTACAGTCAACATCAAACTCAACAGGCAAAAACTAAAAACTTTCCCACTAAGATCAGAAATAAGAGAAGAGTATCTGCTTTCATCACTTCTATTCAATATAGTATTGGAAGTTTTAGCCAGAGAAATCAGACACAAAAAAAGGAATAAAAACCAACCAAATTAGAATGCAGGAAGTAAAACTGTCATTGTTTGCAGATGACATAATAGTATAAATAGAAAGCCCCATAGACTTTCCAAAACAACTGCTCAATCTAATAAGTGACTTACGTAAAACAGCAGGATACACAGTCAATATTCAGAAACTGAAGGCATTTTGTACACCAACAATGTAATATCAGAAACAGAAATCAGGGACAAAATCCCATTTGGTACAGCAACAAAAAATAAAGTACACAGGAATAGCCTTAACTAAGATGGTCAAAGACCTATTTCAAACATTTATATGGAACCATAAGCAGCCCAAAACACCCTCAGCAAGTTTGAGAAAGAAGAACAAAGTAGAAGGGATCCAATACCTGATATCAAAGTGCATTACAAGGTCACTGTAATCAAAACAGCCTGGTAGTGGCATAAGAACAGACATATAGATCACTGCAACAGAATAGAGAGCCATGAACTAAATCCATGTCTCTATGGTCAATTATTTTTTGACAAATGGAGCTAAAACATAAAATGGAGTAAAAGTAGCCTCTTCAACAAATGGTGTTTGGAGATCTGGACAGGTAGATGGAAGAAAATGATATTTGACTGCCAACTTACAGCATACACAAAAATAAACTTAAGATAGGTAAAAAAAAAAAGAAAACTTAAATATATGTTGCAACACCATAAAAATCCTAGAGGAGAACAAAGGCAGGGAAATCTCAGATATTCCAAGCAGCAATATTTTCACCAATATATCTCCTAGATCAAGGGACATAAAAGGAAGAATAAACAAATGAGTCTATCAAAATAAAAAGCTTCTGCACTGCTAAAGAAAACATCAAAATGAAAATGGAACCAACCATATGGGAAGACATATTTGCAAATGACACCTTGGACAAGGGTTTGATCTTCAAAATATATACAAGAACTCACATGACTCCACTTCAGGAAGACTAACAATCCAATTTAAAAATGAGTAAAGGACCTGAACAGACATTTCTCTAAGGAGGACATACAGAGGGTCCAGAGATATAACATTAAGTACTTTTATATAAAGAAAAATTATTATCTTATTTTTAATACATGTGCATTTAACATCATTAAAATCAATGTTTTTTTGTAATCTGCTTTTAAAATATTTATTGTATATTTTCATTAGCATTTAACCTGCTTATGCTTCCTTCACCCCTTCAATGCTCTCACTTTTGTCCATGTTCATGAGTCCTTTTTCCTTTTTGCTCAATTGGGTGCCATGTCACATATATTTTTCTGTTGCACTCCACACCCTGGTCATTTTTATCTGGCCCAAACTACTATATCCTGATGGTATTTCTTAGTCTGCTTATCCATTATACTTTAGTTAATATTTTTATGTTGTTGCTATAATAAAAAAAAATACCTTGCTCCTTATCTGACATTTTTTTAAACAACCTATTAGTATCTTAAACTGACATTGACTGCATTATACATGTTTTTACATTGATAATGAATTTTGGAGTCAGGAGTTTAGAATCAAATAAATTTTATTTCTGGTTTGTTTTTGAACTTGTGCCATGGTCTTTGATTTGGGTTTCTGGAATATCTTCAGTGTCCAAGTTGAAAGTGTTTTTTTAAACTATGTAATTCTCTGGAATAATAACTCTTAGTGTTAACCAGTTCTCTTGGCAATTTGTGTCCTTTCGATAAACTTCAGCTTGCAATAGATTTCCCAAGAAATTCCACTAGATTTCCTCATTACTTTGTAATCCCTACATTTGTAATCAAATATTTGTTACATACTACCTATAAATATTAAGTTCTTTAAAAAATATCTGATTATCTATACCATCTTTTATTTCTGCAGCTTTTACTTGAAGTTAAATTCTGCCTGCTTACCTGAACTGCATTCCGTCAACAGCTACTGTGTTCAGTCACAATCTGGCCCATTTTAATATCAAATTCCTGACTCTTCAAGGTGGGTTTATTTTGCCCATGACCAATGCATTGAGTCATTCTTTCATTAATTTGGAAAATATTTATTGAATCCATACTAAGATTCAGATATACAGTAAAGTAAGCCTACAAAAACTCTGTCCACATGGAATTTATAATCCATTGAAGAAAGTATTTCTGGAATTTTCCTCTATTAAATAGCACTGCCATGTACACTTATAAAAATAATATTTATAGCTTTCTGAAATATGTTCTTGGTATAGCTTATATTAGAGAAAAAAAAGAAAAATCAATACAGGGCAGAAACTGGGTAGTTGGGCTCCAAATCCATTTTTTTTTTATACTTCTAAGCAAACATCTAAAGTATATTCCTCAGTCTCCTTTCCAGTAGGCTATGGTCATGTCATTGAAGTATAGATTACAGAGTCAAGAACAAGGCTTTCAGGTCACTAGAAACCACCAATTTATCATCTGCAGTGTTCTTCACTGCTCCCCACACCTCCATTGGTTGGATGCAAGTGAGGATGGTGAATTTGGAAGTCATAAATTGACGATGGTGAGGCATTAAGATGGAATGTCAATTTATAGAAGGGCTGCAAAACAACTCATTTTTTTCATGTTTGAATCATTTATACCATACTGGCATTACTTGTTATAATGGCTCCATCAAACTATAGAAATGGTTTGATGGCTCTTGATACAATTTAATATATTTCTCTCCAGACATTTTGTTACTGAGCAAGGGCTTGATGCCCCCATGCACATGGGAGCTAATACTATAGCAGAAGCTTCTGAGAAAAGAAAGAACTTTTATTTGAGAGTTTGGCTTGCAAGGAGATAGAAGGCACAGCTCAAATCTGTTTTGGATTCAGTGTTTGTGGTGGGATTTTAAGGAATTTCTACAACAGACACATGATCTCCAGCCTGCAATGATCACGTAATTCTGTGGATGGCTCATGGAAACATGAGAAATGAACATATACAGAGACAGGCAATTTTCTGTGGGGAAGCAGGGATAGAGTGGCCACTCTCTCAAGTGGAAAGCATCTCGTTCCCCTGCACAAGCAGGGTTTTATTCTTGAATACCAATACAGTTTGCAAATTACAAGTAGTTAGCTTTTGAAAGGTGCTAGCAGATTTCCTACTGGGATGCTAAGCCAGAGATTTTGGGATTTTATCATTTAAAAAGACTACAGGACTTGAAGCTTAGATCTGTTTCCTGCTTGTGACTTCATATTCTAATTAAAGAGCATCCTCCAGCAAGCAGATCTCACAGGGTCTTTCATATTCTATGTCTTAGGCCTGATTACCCTGGGAGTCCACCATTTTTGATCTGGACTACACCGCTTCACTAATTTTGCAGGCTTGAGCAAAGGAAGTCAGGAGATTTGGATTACTCACAACAAAGACTCAGGCTTTGACAATAGCTGAGGGCGGTAGGGGTTGATGTGATCACCCCTTTATTTCCACGGTCTCGCGAGTCTCTTCCCTGAGGCCTTCTCGTGATCATGCCTGTCTTAGGCGATTCCCTCCATGGGAAATCTTACCCGTCATTGGCTAACTGATCAAGCTCAGAAGGCTGGCACAGAACAGGCAGCGTTCATGCCAGGGACATAAGTTTTGTCTCTTTAGTGTCTCCTGGTTCAGAGGCCTCTTACTCAGCCATAGTTACAGGGAGTTACAGATTTCTGAGACCAG
>PVIA01017546.1:0-15398 GCA_004024845.1 Tonatia bakeri
AGAACAGGGACAGAACTAGAGAAATGGACATCATATGGAGGGTTTTCAGTGGGAAGGGAGGAATAGGGGGTAAAGGGTACAGGGAAGAAGAAGCATAATTAGTAGGCATAAAATAGATGGGGAAAGATAAAAATGGTATAGGAAACAGAGGACTCACAGAACTTATATGTGCAACCCATGGACATGAACTAAGAGGGGGTAATGCTGGAGGGCTGTAGGGGCAGGGTGGAATGAAGATAAAGGGAGGGAAATTGGGAAAACTGTAACAGCATAGTCAATAAAAAATACTTAAAAAAAAGAAGAATCCATAGCTATGTATGTTTATGTTATGTATGGGTTATATTTGGGAATAGCTAGAGATACAGTGTGAGAGCTGTGATGGCACCAAACACAAAAACCCTACACACAAGATTTAGAAGTATGTGCTTTCTGCTATAAGAAACAAATATCCCCTTGAAGAATTTTTAAACAGGGGTATCACATTATGAAAGTAATGTCAGAGAAAGATGAAACTATGGTAATGCATTAGAGAAAGACAAGCCTATCAGACATAAGAAATAGGAGACAATTAAGAACAGAAAGTAAAGGAGAAATAAGTGTTTCTCCAAAGACAGGACATTTGATAAAAGGGAAAATAACAGTTGCTATCATTTTCTTCCACCGAGTCAGTCAAATTTTTTCTAGGCAAATTCCACATTCCAGAGAGAATAGCCTCTAAAAAACAATAATGAACAAGACAGATGTCTACCCTCAAGGGGCTTATAGGAATATATTCTTTTCTCCAATAGTTTATCTTAAAATTCTTGTTTTTGTAAATACCCTCCAAATATTTTCTTGTATTTTTAAATGTAGTCATGTACAAGGAAGCTCCTGTAAGACTGTCAGCTGATTTCCCAACAGAAACTTTGCAGGCCAGAAAGGATGACACAAAATATTCAAAGTGATGAAAAGCAAGGACCTAAAACCAAGATTACTCTACCCAGAAAAGCTATCATTTAGAATCAAAGGAGAGATAAAGAGTTTTCCACACAAGATAAACCTAAAGGAGTTCATCACCTCAAAACCAGAATTACAAGAAATGTTAAAGAAACTTCTTTAAGAAAAAAAAAAGATAAAAACTGTAAGGAAACATAGCAAATAAAAAAAATTCTCACTGACAAATACATAAAAAAAGCAGTGGATCAACCAACTATAAAGTTCGTACACAAAGGTTAAAAAACAAAGGTAGAAAAATCGTGTGTAATTACAACAATAAATTAAGAAATACACAAAAACACACAGACACAAAAAAGTAAAAAATAATGCCAAAAACATAAACATAGAAGGGGTGAGTAAAAATGGTAGTGGTTTTGGAATGTGTTCAAACTTAAGCAACCGTCAATGTAAAAGAGACTGATACAAACCATGAATCAAAAATCTGCAAGAGACACACAAGAGTTAAAGAGAAAGGAATCCACTACAGAAAGTACACAAAAAAGAGAAAGATAATAATAAACAGAAAATAATTACAAAAACAATCAGAAAACAATTAACAAAATGACAATAACTACATACCTATCAATAACTACCTTAAATGTAAATGGACTAAATGTTCCAATCAAATCAAATGACCTAGGGTAGCTGAACAGATAAGAAAACAAGACTCATGTTGCCTACAAGAGGCCCACTCCAGATGGAAGACACACACAAACTGAAATAAAGGGATCAAAGAGGATATTTCATATAAATGGAAGTGGAAAAGAAAGCTGATTTGGCAAAACTTGTATCAGACAATACAGACTTTAACAAAGGCTATAACAAGAGACAAGGAAGGACATTTTGTAAACATATAAGATCAATCCAACAAGACAATATAACTTAAAACTCTTGTAAACATTTATACACCTTACGTAGAAGCACATGATACATAAGGCAAATACGTAGGGACATAGAGAGAGAGACTGACAGTACTGTAACAGTAAGGGAGTTTAACACCCTCCTGACATCAATGGAGAGATCATTCTGACAAAAAAAACAGTGGCCTTAAATGATACTTTAGACCAGATGGATTTAATTAGTAAATTTAGAACAGTTCACCCAAAAGGAACAGAATGTCCATTCTTTTCAAGTACACATGGAACATTTTCCAGGACAGAACATGTTAGGCCAAAGAACAAGTCTCAATATATTTAAGAAGACTGAAATCACAGCAAATATCTTCTCTAATCATAATGGTATTAAAACTAAAAACCAGTTATGAGAGGAAACTGAAATACACACAAATACAAGGAAGCTAAATAACATGCTACTAAACAATAAATGGGTTATCAAAGAAATCAAAAGATGACTTAAAATACATAAAAATGAAAACACACAACCCCAATTCTATATAACACAGCCAAAGCAGTTCAAAGAATGAAATTCATAACAATACAGACCTGCCTCATAAAAAAATCTCAGATGATCAATCTAATCCTAAACTGAAAGGAACTAGAAAAACGATAACAAAGCCCACAGTGAGTAAAGGGAAAGAAAATAAAGATCACAGCAGAAATAAACAAAATAGAGTCTAAAAAATGCAAAAGACCAACAAAGTCAAGAACTGGTTCTTTGAAAAGATGAACAAAATGGATAAACCTTTAAACAGACTTGTCAAGTAAAAAACAGAGAGGACCCAAAGAAAGAAAATCAGACATGAAAGGGAAGAAGTGAAAACCAACACCACAAAAATACAAAGGGCTGTAACAAAATATTACAAATAATTATATGCCAACAAACTGGACAACCAGGAAGAAATAAATTCCCAGAAATATACAATCATCCAAGACAGAATCAAGAAAAAACAGGAAATTGGAACAAGACCTACCAACAACATCAAATTATTAATCAAAAAGCTCCCAACAATTTAATATCTATCCTTCTCAAACTATTCCACAAAATTGAAGAGGAGGGAAGGCTCCCATTTTACAAGTTCAGCATTACCCTGATACCAAAACCAGACAAGGGTACCATTAGACAATGACAAGCTATTATTTCTGATAATCATAGACGTAAAAATCCTCAACAAAATACAGTGGAACCTTGGTAATTGAACTTAATTCATTCTGGAAAACTGTTTGAGAAGCGATTTGTTTGAAAACCAATCTCCTTTGTTATCTGAGAGACGTGTGACTGATCATACAGGCATCAGCATGAAAGGGTTGTCAGGTAAAGAACTGAGACCCAAAGGTTTGTTGGACAACTAAGACTTTTTCCATGAACAACTTGGTTGAGAAATGAAGAGTTTGAGAACAAAGGTGTGACTCTATTAGCATACCAAATTTAACAACACATTAAAAGGATCATAAACCGTGATCAAGTGGGACTTAGTTCTGGGATACAAAATTGGTTCAATATACACAAATCAATTGACATGATACACCATGTAAACAAAATGAAAGACAAAAACCATTATCAACAAATGTAGAAAAAGCATTTCACAAAATCGAGCATCCATTTATGATAAAAACTCTCAGCACAGTTGGAATAGAGCAAACATATCTCAACATGATAAAGGCCATATATAACCTACAGCTAACGTCACCTCAACAAGGAAAAGCTGAAAGCTTATTATTTAAGGTCAGAGTCAAGACAACGATGGTCATCTTCACTACTTTTACTCAACATAGTATTGGAAATTCTAGTCACAGTGATCAGACAAGGAAAAGAAATAAAATTTCCATCCAAAAGGAAAAGGAAGGTGTAAAACTCATTATTTGCATGTGGTATGATACTACATAAAGAGAATCCTAAAAACTTCACCAAAAATTTTTTTAGAACTGATAAATAAATTCAGTAAAGTGGCAGGATACAAAAATTAATATTTGGAAACTAGTTGCGTATTTATATATCAGTAATGAACTATCAGAAAGAAAAATTAAGGAAAATCCCATATACAACTGCATCAAGAAAAAAAAAAACATACCTAGAAACACAATTAACCGAAGAGGTAAAAGACCTGTACAGAAAATTATAAGACACTGGAAAAAGAAACTGAAAACACAAATGAAAGCATATACTATGCTCATGGATAATAAAAATTAACATTATTAAAATGTCCACACTACCCAAAGCAATCCCCAGATTTAATGCAATCCCTACCAAAATACTAATAGCATTTTCACAGAAGTAGAACAAGTAATTCTAAAATTTATATGGAACCACCCACAAAAGACCCCAAAATGCCAAAGCAATCTTGAGACTAAAGAATAAAGTTAGAGGCATCACTCTACCTCATATCCAACTGTATTACAAGGCTAAAGTAATCAAAACAGCATGGTTCTGGCATTAACACACACACGCGCGCGCACGCGCACGCACGCGTGAATGGAACACAATAAAGAGCCCAGAAATAAATCCATACGCCTATGATCAATTAATCTCTGAAAATGAGGGAAAAATGGTAGTGAGAAAACTGGACACATGCAAAAGAAACTGGATCACTTTCTTACACTGTATACAAGAACAGACTCAAAATGGATTAAAAACTTAAATGTAAGACCAGAAACCATAAAACTCCTAGAAGAAAACATAGGTAGTAAACCTTCTGACATTTCTCTTAGTAACGTTTTTTTCTGATATATCTCTTCAGGCAATAGTAACAAAAGAAAAATAATCAAATGGGGCTACAAAAAAACCGAAAAATTTTTGCAAGGTGAACAAAATGAAAAGAACACAATGAATAGGAGAACACACTCTGCAACAATGTATCTGAGAAGAGGTTAATATTCAAAATTTATCACAGAAACATATACAACTAAACACCACAAAAACAATCTATTTGAAAAATGGGCAAAACACCTAAATAAGCACTTCTCCAAAGAAAATATACAAATGGTCAACAGACAGATAATGCAAATTAAAACCACAATAAGATATTACTTTATACTTGTCAGAATGGCTATCATAAATCAATCAACAAACAAGTGTTGGTGAGGATATGGAGAAAAGGAAACCCATGTGCACTGTTAATGAGACTGCAAATTGGTGCTACCACTGTGAAAAACAGCATGGAGTTTCCTCAAAAAATTAAAAATAAAATGGCCATAGAACCCAACAATAATTTGTATAGACATGCACCCCTATGTTCACTGCAGCATTATTTACAGTAGCCAAGATATGGAAGCAGCTCAAGTGCCCATCCACATAGGATTGGCTAAAGATGTGGCACATATATATAATGGAATATTAGCCATAAAAAAAAGGAATGAAATCTTGCCATTTGCAGTAACATGGACTGACCTAGAGGGTATTTTGGTAAGTGAATTAAGTCAGAGAAAGGCACATGTCATATGACTTTATTTAACATGTGGAAACTAAAAACCAAAATAAACAAAAAACAGAATCCTAGATACAGAGAACATTTCGACAGCTGCCACATAGGAGGGTTGGTAATAAAGGTGAAGGAATTAAGAAGTACAAATTTGACAGTTACAAAATCATCATGGTGCTGTACAGTACAGCACAGTCAATAATGTTGCAATAACTATGTATGGCATCAAGTGGGTACTAGATTTATCCGGGTGATTACTTTGTTAAGCTACACAAATGTCTGATCACTGTGTTGTACACCAGAAACTAATATAATATTGTATGTCAAATGTAATTTTTTAATAAGGCTTTGTTGTAGAGTTCTGATGGTTATCCTTTATCCTGCTAAAGTTCTATTCTTTTCATTCTTACATTCTTATGAGTTGATGTTGGTGTGAGAGGTAGTAGTAATCATGAGTAAGTGCTAACTTCGATCATTTTTCCTCTATTAAAATGATTATGTGCAAACAACAACTGATGGAGAGGTTGTGGAGAAAAGGTGACCCTAGTGCACTGTTGGTGGGACTGCAGACTGGTACAACCACTATGGAAAACAGTATAGAATTTTCTCAGAAAACTAAAAATGGATCTGCCTTTTGACCCAGCAATTCCACTGCTAGGATTATATCCTAAGAACCCTGAAACAACAATCCAAAAGAACCCATGCACCCCAATGTCCATAGCAGCACAATTTACAATAGCCAAGTGCTGGAAGCAACCTAGGTGACCATCAGTAAATGAATGAATCAAAAAACTATGGTACATTTACACAATGGAATTCTATGCAGCAGAGAGAAAGAAGGAGCTCCTACCCTTTGCAACAGCATGGATGGAACTGGAAAGCATTATGCTAAGCGAAATAAGCCAAGCAGTGAAAGACAAATACCATATGATCTCACCTTTAACAGGAACCTAATCAACAAAACAAACAAACAAGCAAAATATACCAAAGACACTGAAACTGAGAACAGGCTGACAGTGACCAGAGGGGAGAGGGGAGGGGATTTCAGGGGAGGAAAGGAAGTGTTTGCAAGAACAATTATAAAGGACACATAAACAAAAACAAGGTGGGGTGGAAACAGGGGAGGGAGGTGGGGAGGTCTGGCAGGGGTGGGCTGGGATGAGAGTAAAAGGCAGAAAACTATACTTGAACAACAATTAAAATAAAAAAATAAGATGATTATGTGTAATTGATACCACACATAATCAAACATTGCTCTGCGAGACTTACCACATTCTGACTAGATTTGCATATCTGAGAACATGATGACATTACAATCAGGGACATACTCGAGATAAGACATAATCCAATGATATCTGACATTTGTTCCATAAAGAAAGTATGAGTAACTAACACAAAATTTTGAAGAGATAATCACATTTGTGGATTTAAGACATTAAATATTTTAAGATAAGGGCAGATGGTTAAGAATAAAACTCAAAACACTCTAATTTTAATCTCCTATATTATATATATTCATATATACATAAATAACATATATATTCTCAGATTCCACTTTAATATTTGATTCTGAATTGTAGACAAACATTGGTATAAGTATAGGCATCACAAATTACAAGAAATACTACACAGCTCAACTTTTGATTTCTCTTTTAATCACCACCATTTAAGGGACATATTTTAATTAAAGACCAATGCAAAGAAAATTTAAAAACAAATAGAGCTATGTGCTTGAACTTTAAATCCTACATTTCATGGGATTTATTCTTCAGTCACCAAATAAACCAATCAGACACAAGTTCCATAGGTTCTTAATTACACCTAAGTATCAAACTTTAAAAAATATATTCCTATTAAAGAAAGCCTAATTTTGGCTTCAGGTCAAGAGAGCAGCATAGGTAAACATGGCTCACCTTCTCACACAACCACATCAAAATTAGAACTAAAATACACATGGACATGAACTAAAGGGGGGAATGAGGGTGGGAGGGGATGGGCAGGGTGGTGGGGAGTGAGGGGGGAAAATGGGCCAACTGTAGTTGCATAATCAGTAAAATAAAGAATTTAAAAAAAAAAAAAAGAACTAAAATACAGAATAATCGTCACTCAGAACCATCAGGAATCAAGTTGAATAGAAGTCTGACAACTGAGGAATTAAAGAAACCACGTCCATGCAGACTTCTAGCAGGTGTGGAGATGTTGAATAGGCTGGTCCCACACCCACGTGTGGTGGATAAAAATTTGGGAGGGATATCTTGAGAGTGAGAAGTCCCCATCCCACACCACGCCCCCCCCAGCCCAGGGTTCAAGTACCAAGAAGGTAAGTTCCCGTAACTTCTGGCTGCAAAACGCAGTGTGAGTTGAGTCAGTGGAAGAAGTTGTTAGAGTCCCAAGCAGTTCCCCTTAAAGAACCCACACACGGACTTACTCAGATTCACTCCCTTGAGCTCCAGCCTTAGCATAGCAGCTCGAAAGGTACCAATGGCATACAGGGAGGAACGGAAGTGTCTGGCATCCAGGCAACAGCTGGAGTACAGCTTTCTCCCAAACAGAAAGGCAAACAGAGTCCACTGTTCCTTTTCTGAGCCCTACCTCCACAGAGCCACAGAGCCTGCAGGTAGGTATCATATCTGAGACTCCATCAACCTGACTAACACTATCTGCCTCACCTTGGAGATCCCCTGAGACTGTGCCCCACCCAACTTATGGGCCCACCCAAACTGTTAACTGTGACTTTTCCATATGAATGGCTACACTTGGCTCATATTTCACAACTTCCTAAATCTTTATCAGACAAGAAACAAATGGCCTCAGTGAGACCCCTGCTTCTGTATACTGTGCTATGTGGCCCCAGGCATGGTACTAGCAGCAGCCAGCCTGGGTCCATGTTTTGGCTTCACCTGGGAATTTCTAAGCCCAGTACAAGTAGCAGCCATCTCGGACTGCTTTATAGCTCATGCAGGGTGGCCCCAGACAGAAAACAGGTAGGGACTGACACTGGCCTGAACCACCTGGAAACTCTAGATCCCGCACACCCAGTGGACAGCTACAGACCATGTCAGAGCACCACCACCCTGACCCTGCACAGCTGATCCTCCACAGAGGGGGGAGGTTGGTGGTCAGTGGTCATAGCCAGTCCTTGAAGTTGGCTGGCCTGGGTAATACCCTTCCATTGATCTGCCAACAACAACCAAGGCTCAACCAGAAGAGGAGGGTATACTCAGCCCACATGAAGGGCAAACCCCAAGTATCCAGCTTGGGTGATAGGGGAGGATGTGCTACTGGGCCCTACCGGACACCTACTATAGTAGACCATGCTGCCAAGACAGGGAGTCACAGCAGCTCTACCTAATACCTAACAGAAACAAACACAGAGACGCAGACAAAATGAGGAAAAAAAGAAACATGGCTCAAATGAAAGAACAGATCAAAACTCTAAAAAAACAACTAAACAAAATGAAGACAAGCAATCTATCAGATGAAGAGTTCAAAACATTGGTTATAAAGATGCTAAAGGAACTTAGTCAGGAAAATAGCAGCATAAAAAAGATCTAGTCAGAAACAAAGGATACACTAATTGAAATACAGAACAATTTACAGGGAAACCACATTTGATTCTCAAGTGTTGTCGAGAATCAAATCAATAATTTAGAACATAAAGAAGCACAAAACGACAATACAGAAAAAAAATATAAAGATAGTGTAAGCAGCTTCTGGGACAACTTTGAGTGTTCCAACATTTGCACAACAGTGGTGCCAGAAGGAGAAAAGAAAGAAGAAATTGGAAATCTATTTGAAAAAAATAATGAAAGAACACTTCGCTAATTTGATGAAGGAAATAGACAAGCAAGTCCAAGAAGTACAAACAAGATCGATGCAAAGAGGCCCTCTCTAAGACACATCAATTAAAATGCCAAAGGTTAAAGGTAAAGAGATAATCTTAAAAGCAGCAAGAGAAAAGCAGTTAGTTACCTATGGGGGAGTTCCCATAAGACTGTCCGCTGATTTCTAAAAATAGACTTTGCAGGCTAGAAAGGATTGACAAGAAATATTCCAAGTCATGAAAAGCAGGGACATCCAGCCAAGATTGCTCCACTCAAAAAAGATATCCTTTAGAATGGAAGGGCAGATAAAAAGCTTCCCAGACAAGAAAACACTAAAGGAGTTCATTATCACCAAACCATTATTATATGAAATGTTAAAGGGACTTATTTAAGAAAAAGAAGATCAAAACTATGAACAATAAAATGGCAATAAATACATATCTATCAATAATTGAGTCTAAAAATAAAAACTAAGCAAACAAGAAAAGAGAGAAAGAATTATGGATACGGAGAGCACTTTGATCGTTGGCAGATGGGAGGAGGGAGTGGGAGAATGGGTGAAGATGTGAGGGGATTAAGAAGCACAAATAGATAGTTACAGAATAGCCACAAGGGTGTAAAGTACAATATAGGAAATGGAGAAGCCAAAGAACTATACGGATGACCCAGGGACAGGAACAATGGTGTGGGGATTGCCTGAAAGATTTGGGGGTGCTGGGTGCAGCAGGATTAAGGGGGAAAAATCAGGACAACTAATAGGATAATCAACTAAATAGAATTTTAAAAAATAAAGAAAGCCTAATTAAAAAAACTGCAAATTAGAAAAATAATTTGCATTATTAAAAACTCTATATGAAAAAAATTTTAAATGTTTTACAAATGAAATTAAACAGGTTTCCCTGCCAAGTGAAGAGTAAATGAAGCAAAGAAAACCACTCCGTAATTATGTCACTGAGGAAACATGATCCAATTTATGAAGCCTGTATTTGTGCTCAGCTTTTCAGAAATACATCTACTGGATTATATTAATATGTGGCTTTTCCACAACACATAAGGCTAACAAGGTGAAAATAATACAAATAGAATTCCACTGAAGGAATACAAGTTTAAGATATCTAGAATAGTTCCATAACCAGGTGATTTTCCATTCTGCTTTACTGATACACAGGCAACAAATCTTGACTTCATAAGAAATCCTTAACAGAAGCTTTCACATTTGGCTGTTAATCTACTAAGCCACTATCCTTTCAGGAAAGTGTCACTGCACAGTACCTGAAGCAAAAAACTTACACAATGTGATTTAACATTTTTAATAAAATTGAATTAAGCTTTTCAATGTATTGTGTTTTTTGCTGCTACTGAAGTTACTTATAAAATGTTGAGTCTTAAGTCAGGGCTATATGGTGAGGCTATGAGGAGAACTCAAAGTCTAAAGATCTTTGAATGATGATTTTCAAAAGCACTGTACCAAACCCCTCATCTCATACATTGAGCCAAAGTGTGGTCAGTCAAAAAGCAACACACAACTGTCTGTGGTTAGTTCTACCCACAGTTAACTAGAACACTACCATTTTATGGCCAATAAAGGTGTACATGATAAAAGCAAAATATCATTAACAAATTGGGGAGGGGACAGGTCGGATTTTACTATAACACCCTCATTTTCTGATTATTTAGAAAAACAATTCTCATTTATTAATATTGAAAACTGCCATTTCTACCTCAATAAGTATGTAACAGACATTCTTCTTAACTAAGAAATTTTCACTTCACATTTGGAAAAAAAACAAAACAGCACAATCATGAAGGATAGTCTCTCTGAGTAATGTGCTGTATAGGAATATGACTAACCTCAGACCAGGTAAGGGCAACAGCTAACTGTGTGCCCGTAAACACTTGACTTATTCCTCCTCTCCTGAATATCAGGTTTCTCATCAGTCAAACGGGGTAATAATGTCTGTCCCACAGGATTATTGTGAAAGTTAAATGAGTTATATATACATTTTTATTACAATAGCAGGCCAGATTTTTCCATTGTTAGAAGCATATCCTCCTTCCTACCCCACCTCTGAAACATATATTTGAAATAGGCTGCATTGTTTAAATGATACTAACATTTAACATAATGTTAGTCATTCATCTCCCTCCCACAACTGACAGAAAGACTATGATTCAAGCAAAGATATATCTAACAATCAAAGATGACTTTAAAAATGAAAAAAAAAAAAACAGGTAGCAGGCAGACTAATCATATTAGTTTTCCTTTTTTTAAAGATTTTATTTATTTATTTTTAGAGAGAGGGGAAAGGATGGAGAAAGAGAGGGAGAGAAACACTGATGCACAAAATAAACACCTACTGGTTGCCACTTGCACACCCCCAGTGGAGACCTGGCCCACAAACTGGCATGTGCCCTGATCGGGAATCAAACCTGTGACTTTTCACTTTGAGTGATGACACCCAACACACTCACTTAGTCACACCAGTCAGGGACAGTTTTCTTTTTTTCTTTTGTCACTTTAGGCACTCTACAATGCAAAGTACACTTAACCTTTGTTGACCAAAACCATTTTCTCATTAATTTAACATTTAACAACTGTCTCTTCATTCAGCTAATAAAATGTTCTGAGGGCCCCACCAGGTTGTGAACGATGCAGAATTAATATGGCATTAATGAGAATAATTCTGCAGTCATGGAGCAGATGCATAAATTGAACAGATTCCCTTGGTACCACTGTAGTAAGAGAGTCAATAGTTCAGGATATTCTTGTGTCTAATGTTAAACCTGAAGGGACAACAGGCACAAAATAAGTCTCCTCTGGACAAACTTGCATATATGATCACTCTACCCATATTATCTCCAAGCAGGATGCAAGCAAATAATCTTTTGCTTCAAAAGGAAAATTAAAGGGAGCACATCTAGTATCCAGATCTTGGTTTCTTATTATCATTCTCCAATTAAAAACATTTTGGTTCCTTGAGAAACAGATGATGGTTCTAGAAGTGGGGGAGGAAAATATCAACATGAGTTTGGAGCATTTTGTAGTGCCAAAAAGAAGGGTTCAAAAAAAAAAACAAAACCCAAAATTGCACACACACAAAAAAACAAACTAAACAAAACCACCACAATGTGTTCAAAGGGACACAAGATGTGACTTTAAAACCTCACACTTTGGATTTGGAACAACATGAGCAACAATGTAGTACTGGATTGTAATCCAAAATATAAAATAAATATCCATGACTCTGTACTGATATAAATGATTGCATAAATCAATAAATGAGGGAGAAAAGACCAATCTCCCATGCAGAATTGTAAAAATGCATGTAGATGCTGCACTTTTAACAAGGGAGAGCAAAACTCCACACTTTTCAAGTGTGAGCTGTGTGTGCAGAGCCTGTTCCTGCCAAAGAGTACAGTATAAGGAGAAGGAGGGAAAAATGAGCATTTTACTGCAAAAAAACCCCCCAAAAACCTAACATAACCTCAACCAAGTGATTAAACTTAAAATCAACAATGTAAATCATGTCAATAATACTCTTAATATGTTGTGACAACACTGGCTCTTTACCTCTGTAGACTTCCACCCTCAAACAAATAACCCCAATCTACGAATGGGTACAAGGTCAGACATCCTACAAACACCTGACCAGTGCTTTTCAAAATTGCCAGGGTCATCAAAAACCAAGTCTGAAAACCTGTCACAGCCAAGAGGCGCCTACGGAGACATGACTACTGAATGCAATGTGGTATCCTGGATGGAACCCTGGAACAATAAGGACTTGGGTTAAAAACTAAAGATAACTGAATAAAGCATGGACTTCAGTTAATTAAAAGGTGCCAACAGTGGTTCATTAATTGGACAAATGGACTATACAAATATGATATTAACAATAGGGGAAACTGGATATCAACTCCATTAGAGCTCTGTACTATCTCCGCAAGTTTTCTGTAAATCTAAAACTGAAATTTAAAAAATTACCTAATGGAAATAAGAAGTAAATTGTAATATTTAATATAAAGATTAACATTATGACTCTCAGATTGTTCCAGTGTAACCCAGCCGCTCTTATTTACGGTACATGTGGTGTCCTGAGGAGATGAAGGGGTCTGTGTGCAAAGGAGCTGACAGAGGAGGCCTCCTTCCAGCACCCTGCTATGTGAGCCCTGTGGAGTAGTTCACTTAAACTCAACCTCACAAACATACATAAATGGTTTAAAATATTTCAGGTAGAACACAATATTAATAATGTACAGAGCAAAAGTGACATTTCCTCCACTCTTAGTGTGAATTCTTTATGAGTCACAATATGAGGTTAAAAACAAAGAAGTTTTCTTTTTATTTTAATTTTGTTTTTTAAATTAAATTTATTAGAGTGACACTGGTTGATATGATTAAACAGATTTCAAGTGTACATTTCTATGATACATGATTTGTATGTTGCCACGTCTCCTACCACCCAAAGTCAAACCATCTTCCATCACCATATATTCGGCTGATATTACCCTTTATTATTCCCCCTCCACTTCTCTTTCTTAAACATCATACTGTTGTCTGTGTCCATGAGTTTCAATTTTATAAAAGCTAAGAAGTTTTTAACTAATATATACGATCTAACCAAAAGTAGGCCAAAAAATTTCAAAATTATCAAGAGGCCAATAGGCCCTTAGTGGATTTTTATTAATATAATGAATAAACAAAAGTTAGATACATATATAAAATACGTATTTTTAAATAGTAAAAAAAATAAGAGATGATGAATTTATATCTATTATTATTAACAACGCACCCCAACCTACATGTATGCTTCAAGATAACAGCTAATGATATTCTGAGGCCTTCATAATTATCACAACATATATCCAGTTTATAAATATAAATCTGTATCATTTTTAGTGATGTTTAAAGTCATGTTATACCCAATCTAGTATTTTATGACATTTAACAGAAAATAATGACAAATTTGTAGAAGCCTTTATAGATGTTTTTTACCTGTCTACTTACATGGACTTGTTGGATTATGTTTTGAAAATGAAATATGGAATACATGAAAGACATATTCTCCATATATGCTCAAGACCAAATGACTTCATAAATGAAAATAATGTTTTAGTTAAAATTATGAAAGTGTAACACTAAAAGAGCAGTCACTAAATCAGAATAAAAAGACTCTGAGGTAAGCCTTAAGGGTTAGCACTGCACATGAAATTCATTTTGTTCATCATTCAGTTGTAGAAAAGAAGATGAATCTAAAAACATACAAAGTACTACAGGATATTGCTGATGTGGTTAATTTCAAAGCAACAAGGCCTTTAATAAATAAAAGAATACTTACTATAATGAGACGCGTAGCAACTACAGGGCACTATTTAAGTGACTTAGCTCCAGAACTGAAATGCAGGAGCTAGAATACTGGCAATGAACTTAGTAGCTATGAGACCTTAGACATGTTACTAATCTTAGTTATTATCATGTGTAGAATAGTGATGATAATAGTCTCTACCTCACAGAATTGGTAGAAGTATTATAAGAGATATTTCATTAGTCCTTAGAAAAATGCTTGGCACATGGAAAGTACTCATCAAATGTTAGCTATTACTGGCCATCATCATGGGAGTAGTCATGAAAATCTTTTCTTTTTATATATTTTATTGATTATGCTATTACAGTTGCCCCATTTCCCAACCTTCATTCACCTCCACCCTACACACCCTCTCTCACCCACATTTCCCCTCTTTAGTTCATGTCCATGTGTCATAAATTCTTTAGCTTCTACATTTCCCATACTTTTCTTGCCCTCCCCCCGTCTATTTTCTACCTACCATCTATGCTACTTATTCTCTGTACCTTTTCCCCCTCTCTCCTTCTCCCACTCCCCTGTTACTAAGCCTCCATGTGATCTCCATTTCTATGGTTGTTTCTGTTCTAGTGGTTTGCTTAGTTTGTTTTTGTTTTTGTTTTAGGTATGGTTGTTAATAATTGTGAGTTTACTGTCATTTTACTATACAAGATTTTTTTTATCATCTTTTTCTTAGATAAGTCCCTTTAACATTTCATATAATAAGGGCTTGGTGATGATGAACTCCTTTAACTTGACCTTATCTGAGAAGCACTTTATCTGCCCTTCCATTCTAAATGAAAGCTTTGCTGGATAGAGCAATCTGGGATGTAGGTCCTTGCTTTTCATGACTTGGAATACTTCTTTCCAGCCCCTTCTTCCCTGCAAGGTCTCTTTTGAGAAATCAGCTGACAGTCTGATGGGAACTTTGTAAATTACTGTCTC
>PVIA01017547.1:0-15397 GCA_004024845.1 Tonatia bakeri
AGTAATTCATTCTTTTGATTGCTGAGTAATATTCTATTTTCCATTGTACTATATATCAAATTTTGTTTATGTACTCTTAAATTGATAGACAATTGAGGAGTTTTTAGATTTTAGATATTGTGAATAAGGCAGATATGAACATTCACACACATGTTTTTGAGCTAGGATCCATTCCCTCCCTTCCCTCTCTCAGCTCAGCGTGATAGAAAGTTCACTCAGCCAAGTGCTAACAAGAATGTAGGGATTCCTCTTCCCCTAGATTTCATTAGAGACTACCATATCACCTTGACAGTAGCAGGCTGCAAACATTTCTGACCTCCTCCAGCACCATGTTACAAAAGATGTATTCAAGGAAAGGGTGGCTAAAATGTCTGGTGTTATCTTCCTCTACTTGGCCCCCATTTGTAGGGTAGAACTCTGCCCAATGTGTGATAGGCCAAAAATAATGGGATCCCAATTTCAGTTGCCCCAGTTTTCTCAAAGGATAGAAGTTCTATACCAAGAGGGAAAAGCTTAGAAGACCACAGACCACTGACCTCTGGAAACCTACTCACAAAACAAGGGGTATCATTGAAAGAAATAGGCCACTGTTCCTACTCCAGTTTTAGAACTGGTGAATACAGATTTTACCTAGAATGAAAGGCATACCATAATAGCAGGGGGCTCTAAAGCTCTCCTCCAGTGAACTAGCTTTATTCAGATAAAAGTGTGGGAAAGTTCAAGCATAAGCAAACTCTCAAGCATAATTGTAAAAATTTGATGCTAATCAATTAAGAAGAGGCTGGTATCTCCAGGTGAGAGCAAAAACCTAACTATAGACCAACTAGAACTTTACCAGAGAGGCCCAGGGAAGGAGACAGCTAAGAAAGCACTCTTCTGAGAATGGAACAAACCTCAAAGACTGAACTTAAAGACTATCATTGCAAAGGAAAGAAAATTTAGTGGGATCAGAGTGTACAGCAATATGTACCCCAGCATGTTTTCAAAACAATAGAACAAGAAGAATTAGTGGATGTTGTCTTTTGGGTAAGGAAACCTACAGAGGCATATCACTCAACAAAATGATCAGGGAAAGGCACAACCGTATAATTGCACACATCTAAGGCTGTGCCTCTGTGAAGTGACATCAGAGGCTTCTTGGAGCAAGCATAAATTAACAAAATAGTCCAGCAAACAACAAAAAATATAGAAATAACTGAAAGAATGTCATATAGTTGAAATTATATAGTATGTCTCCTTGCCAGATTGACTTCTTTCACTTAGTAACATGTGTTTATGGTTCCTCCATATCTTTTCAAAGCTGATAGCTCATTTCATTTTATTGCTGAATATTATTTCATTGTCTGGATGTACCATAGTTTATTTAACCATTCACCTACTGAAGGATATCTTGGTTACTTCCAAGTTTGGGCAATTATGAATAAAGCTGCTATAAACACTTATGTGCAGGTTTTTGTGCAGACATAAGTCTTCAACTCCTTTGAGTAAATGCCAAATAGCACAACTGCTGGATCATATACTTAGAGTATGCTTAGTTTTGTAGGGAACCACAAACTGTCTTCCAAAGTAGTTATACCATTTTGAATTCACCTACCAGTGATGATGATCCCTGTTGATCCACATCCTGTCAGCATTTGGTATGGTCAGTGTTTTAGATTTTGGGCATTCTGATAGATATGTAGTAGTGTCTCATTTTTTCTTTTTGGCTTTCTAAATTAAGATTTTAATATTTAGAAAAGTTTAAAGTTCACAGCAAAAGAGAGACAAGTACAGTTTTCTTACACATGCCCTGCCTCCTTATATGCACAGTTCCCACATTATAAGCATCCTCCACCAGGCTGGTATATTTGTTACAATTGATGAACCTGATTGGTACATTATTTTCACCCAATATCCATAGTTTACTTTTGGGTTCAGTATTGGATTGTATATTCTATAGGTTTAGACAAGTGTATAATGACATGTATCCATAATTATGGTATCATATAGAACATTCTCACTGCACTAAAAATCTTCTGTGCTCTGCCTATTTAACACTTCCTACAACCCATAACACCTATGGATCGTTTTTCTGTCCCCATAATTTTGCCTTTTCCAAAATATCATGCAGTTGGAATCATATAATACATAGTTTTTCCAGATTGAACTTTCTCAATTAGTAATGTGAATCTAAGCTTCCTCCATATCTTTTTACAGGTTGATAGCTCTTTCTTTTAACACTGAATAACATTCCATTGTCTGGATATACTACAGTTTATTTATCCATCCACTTACAGAAGGAAATCTTGGTTAATTCCAAATTTTGACAATTGTGAATAAAGTTATTATAAACATCTATGTGCAGGTTTTTGTGTGGACATAAACTTTCAACTCCTTTGGGTAAATGCCAAGCAGAGTAATTGCTATATCATATAGTAACAGTATGCTGTTTAGTTTTGTAAAAAAAAAAAAAAACTGCCAAATTATTTTCCAAAGTGGCTGTACTATTTTGAATTCTCACCAGCAACATGTAAGAGTTGCTCCACATGCTTGTCAGCATTTAATGTTGTCATGTTTTGGATTTTGGCCATTCTGATAGATGTATAGTGGCATCTCATTTTTTTTTTTTATGTATCCTCACTCAAGGATATTTTCATTTGCCTTTTTAGCAACAGAGAGGAAGGGAGAGAGGAAAGAAGAGAGAAAGATCAATTTGAGAGAAGCATTGATTGGTTGCCTTCACAGTCAACCACACCAGGAATCCACACTGGGACCAGGATCATATGTGTCCAGACCAGAGGTTGTATGTACCCATACCCAGATGGGGATGAACACACAACCTAGGTATGTGCCATGACCAGGAACCAAATCTGGAAGCTTTTGGTTACCAGGCAACACTCCATCCACTGAACCCCACCAGCCAGGAATCATTGTTTTATTTGTATTCCTCGATGACATAGATGTAGAACACTTTTTCATATGTTGATTTGGCATCCATATATCTTCTTTAATGAGGTGTCTGTTAAGGTCTAGGACCATTTTTTAACCAAGTAGTTAGTTTTCATATAGTTGAGTATTAAGAGTTCCTTGTATATTTTCAATATATTTTATTGGATGTCTTTTGAAAATATTTTCCCAAGCCTGTATAGTTCCTTCTTTTTTTGACAATGTCTTTCACAGAGCAGAAGTTTTCAGTGTTAGTGAAGTCCAACTCATTAATTAGGTCTGTTATGGATCATGCCTTTGGTGTTGTATCTAAAAAGGCATTTTCATACCCAAAGTCACCTAGATTTCTTCTATGTTGTCTTCTAGAAGTTTTATAATTTTGTGTTTTACACTAAGTTCTATAACCCATTTGAGTTCACTTTTGAGAATGGTATAAGGTTTATATCTAGTTCACATTTTTGCAGGTGGCTATCCAGCTATTCCAGCAGTCTGTTTAAAAGACTATCTTTTCTCCATTGTATTACCTTTGATCCTTTGTCAAAGATTAGTTGACTATATGCGGCCCTACTTCTAATCTCTCTGTTCTACTCCATCAAGCTGTTTTTTATTCTTTCACCAATACCACACTGTCTTACTGTAGCTGCATAACCAGTCAAGAAATTGTGTAGTGTCAGTCTTTTGATTCTGTCCTTCTCCTTCAATATTGTCCTGTCTAATTGTCCCATATAAACTTTAGATTCAATAACTAAAGTTTGTCAACATCCAAAACAACTTGGTGGCATTTTGATTGGAATTGCATTGAATGTATAGAACGAGTTAGGAAGAATTGATATCTTGACAGTATTGAGTCTTCCTCTTTATGAACATAGAATATTTCCCCATTTATATTTAGGTCTTCTTAGATTTTTTCCATTAGAGTTTTGTATTTTTCTCTTATGGATCTTATACACACTTTATGAGATTTATACCTGAGTGTTATTTTTGAGGAGTGATAATATAAATGTAACTGTGTGTTTAATTGAATTTATTGGGATCACTGGTTAATAAAATTAATAGGTTTCAAGTGTACAATCTATAATACATCATCTGTATATTGTTGTATTGTATGTTCCCTATCCAAAGTCAAGTCTCCTTCTGTCACCATTTATCCATCCTTTACCCTCTTCTCTCTCTCCCCACTCCCCTTTCCCTCTGGTAATCACCATATTGTTGTCTTTATAAGGTTGTTTTGTTTTGTTTTGTTTGCTTAATCCCTTCACCTTTTTCACCCATCTCCTCCACCCCCTCCACTCTGAGAGCCATCGGTCTGTTTTCTGTATCTATGAGTCTATTTCTATTTTCTTTGTTTATTTTGAAATCATATAGCAATTGTCTTGCTCTGACTGGCTCATTTTACTTAACATAATATTTTCCAAGTCCATTCATGCTGTTGCAAAAAGTAAGATTTCCTTTTTTTTAACAAGTAGGATTCCATTGTGTAAATGTACCATAGCCTTTTCATTCACTCTTCTATGGATGGCTATAGAAAATAATCCTGCAATGAACATGAGGTGCATATATTCTTTCATATCAGTATTTTGGGTTTCTTCAGATATATTTCCAGAAGTAGAGTCACTGAGCCATAAGGCAGTTCCATTTTTTTTTACTTTATTTTTATTGTTTACACTATCACAGATGTCCCCATTCTCCCCTTTCTTCCCACTTCCCTCTGTCAACACTCCCTCTTTCCTCTACCCATCACCACACTGTTGTCTGTATCAGTGCATTATGGGTATATGTTCTTTGGCTAATGCCTTCACTTTCATTCATCCAGTCCCCCCTGTGCTCTGACAGCCGTCAGTCTGTTCCATGTATATGCCTCTCTTTCTATTTTTCTCATCTATTTATTTAGTTCATTAGATTCTACATATAAAAGAGATCATATGGTATTTGTCTTTCACCACCTGGCTTATTTCACCTAGCATAATAAAGTATTTTTAATTTTAAATTCTATTTCCTCATTGTATAGAAAGCAATAGACTTTTGTATATTAACCATTCAGCTTCCAAATGTTCTATAATCTCTTAATAGTTTCAGGAGTTTTGTTGTCAATTCTCAGATTCTCTATAGAGACAATTATGTTATCCATGAACAAAGACTATTAATTCTTCCTTCCCATTCTATGTACCTTTTGGTATCAGTTTGCTAGAACTGCCACAACAAAATACCACAGACTGGGCAGCTTAAAAAACAAATTTATTTTTCACATTATGGAGACTGGAAGTCCAAGAATAAGGGACCAGCAGATTTGGTCTCCTCTGAGGGCTCTCTCCTTGGCTTAGAAATGGTCACTCTTTTTCTCTCTCTTGACATTGGCAGCTATCAGTGCACAGGCACCTCTGGTGTTGCCCTGTGTGGTATAATTTCCCCTTCCTATAAACATACCAGTCAGATTGCACTAGAGCCCACCAACAGCCTTATTTTAATTACTTCTTTGGAGGTCTTATCTCCAGATATGATCACAAGCTGCAGTACTGAGGTTAGGGCTTCAACATACTAGTTTTGGAGGATATAATTCAACACCCAACACTTTTATTCTTTTTCCCATGTATTGTATTAGCTAAGACTTCCAGCAGGATGTTGAAAGTTGTGGTGAGGAAGGAACATTTTCTCCTTGTTCTTAATCTTACCAAGGAAGCTTCTAGTTTGTGACAATTAAATATGGTCTTAGCTATTTAAAATATGATCTTGGAATTTTTGTAGATGCTCTTCGTCAAATTGAGAAAATTCCTCCATATTTCTAGTTTGGTGAGAGATCCTTTACTTTTTATCTGTTCATGCCATCATCACACACATTCAGGTTCAAAAATGGTGAGACACTACTACTTTAGTATACTCTCCTCATACAAATCAGTTAATATGTTCTGTGTATTTTACCTGCAATTTTTCAATTCAGTCCTCTTTCATCTACATTGACATAGTTCAAGCACACATCAATAATATAAATTGATACAGCAGTTTTCCCAACTCAAATAACATCCTCTTTTAAATATATCTCTCACATAGTCCTAAAGACTTTCCTTGATTACCAACCACTTGCTTTCAAGCACCCCACCTTGCAATCTTTATGTTTATCTTTGGTATACACATTTCTGGATTTTAATTGTCCCAAGATGTGACTCTCACAATAAACTATAATCTCCTTGAAAAATAAACTTTTTATACCTGAGCCTTACTATAAAACAAGAACATAGTACATAGGTAGTCAATAAAATTAATCAATATTCAATGACATAGATGAGCCAATTTCAATCATATTCTATTTTGATGACTGCCTTGCTTCTACAACATTATTAAATATTCCTAACAATAATTAACACAGGGAACAGTATGAAGATCCAAACTGAAGGAATGATTACTTAAAGTGTTTGTATATCTCTATCTCCCACTGTGGTCTTTTATATTAGAATTCAGCAATTAGCAGTGCCTCAGAACACTCCACAATACCTGCCACACTCAATGTATAATTTCCCAAGTTAATGTGTATAGTGAAGATTACTTATTGTTTGTTTCTTCATATTACTCTTTCCTCTCAATGTAACACATACAAAATACTTGATTCAAAGTGAAAATTCATTAACTATTCAATATAATAAAAAAACTAGTTATAAAATTGGGAAATATTTACTTAAAAACATAAAAGGGGCATTATTGTCAACTATGAATGATTATGTATAAGTGGAGGAGCAATTCCAAAGACAAACACCAGACAAAATATTGTTTAAACACTGCAATAAAATACAAAAAGACTGTCCAGCAGTATGCCATAAAAATAAATAAAAATCAATTTTGTGAAAATAAATGTTATTCAAAATCAGCAGGGTGGGGGTTCATCTTGAAGAATGCTTCTCTGATATCAAAGACATGTCCAGTATTTAGGATGTTCAAAATTAACAATGTTTCAGAAGAAAAGAAAGATGTAATAATGGGAAGAGTACTCTCTGTTGTAAAAGCTTCAGAGAACATTTTTATGATGTTCAGGAGAATAATTTTCATTAATGGCCTCAAGGAGTATGAAATAAACAGCTACAGCACCTTTGGTGAGAGAAATAATAATCAAAGAATAGTATTTTTCTTCTCTAGAATTTTTTTTAGAGCTTCCTTGACATCTTTGTTTCTCAGAGAGTAAATCAAAGGATTCAACATGGGAGTGACGAGTGTGTAACATAAGGAGGCCACTTTACTCAGCTCAGGAAATCTGTCAGGAGTGAGATACATAAAAAAGACGGCACCATACAGTACACTCACGACTCCAAGGTGAGAGCTGCAAGTAGAAAAGGCTTTCTTATGTCCCTCAGTGGAGTGTATCTTTAGAACTGTGGACACAATATACATATAAGAAACAATAATAACTATCATGGTAGGCAAGATAATAATGCTGGATAAGAAGAAAGAAATTATTTTATATACAAAGAGGTCAGAACAAGATAGTCTCTGAAGTGGGCGACCATCACAGTAAAAGTGGTCAATGGTCCGAGAAGAACAAAAGGATAGAGTAAATGTCATGCTGGTCTGAAGAACTGAGGTGATACAGCCACAAAAATAAGAACCAGCCACCAACTGAGTGCAGAGACGTGTTGACATCTGGACAGAGTACAAAAGTGGGTTGCAGATGGCAATGAAGCGGTCATAAGCCATAGCTGCCAAAAGAAATCCTTCAGTCACAATAAATAAGGCAAAGAGAAAGAGCTGGGCCACACAACCTGAAAAGGAGATGGACTTGCTCTTAGACCAGAAGTTGATCATGGCCTTGGGTGCAATAACAGAGGAATAGAAGAGATCAATGAAGGAGAGGTTGCCTAGGAAGAAATACATTGGTGTGTTCAGCCGGGGATCAGTCAAAATAATGGCCATCATCCCAACATTCCCTAGAAGGACCATGGCATATACAAACAGAAATAGCAGGAAGAGGAGAATGTGGAGCTCTGGGCGGACCTTGAAGCCTACAAGAATGAAATCAGTCACTTCTGAGTGATTGTTTATTCCCCTGTCACCCATGGCAGAAACCTGCTGAGAGGCACAAAGTAAAATAAATAAATGAACCCATGGCTTTGATCCTAGCTACAAAATATCTTTTAAAGTATTAAGATTTACAAAGCTATTTTGTAATCATTATTCATTTTAACCTCATAAAATTACTGTGACTTAACTTTAAGCCAATTCCAACTGATGATGAATCAAAAGGTTAGTTTATGTTCTTATTCCTATAAGCAGTGGAATTAGATCTTTTCCTGTGAGTCTAAAGTAATGTCATTCCACCCAAATGCATCTCACATTTGTAACAACCACTTCTCTGTACGCTTATGATTCATGATTTATGCATAAATTCTATGTCATGAAGCACTGATTGGAAAAGAGAATAAAATAATTCAATAAATGATGTTTGCAAAGTAATGTTGATGTTTGGTTTTGGAAATATTGGGGGTTTCAGTTGTCTAGTTCAAGAAAATTTAACTTTGAGGATTTAATTTAGACTACCAACAGAAATAAAGTAAGCAACTGAATTTAAAAAGTACTTCAGAGGTGCGATTACTTTTGTGGGTGATGGAAACTTTGGATTCTGATGTACTCACTAAGGTAAGAGTTGTGCACAACCAAACACAAACATCATTAGCTCTCACACTCTAGGATCTCTCTCCCACGTGAGCCTCCAAAGCCTTTTTGTAAAGACAATTTCCCTGCATTACCTCAACCCATGGCTCATTATTTTTTAAAAGGCCTATGGGTAGTCTAGATAAAAATGAATTCTTTAGAAATGAACACTAAATAAAAAAATACATATAAAGGAATTGATGATTATATTCTTATTTGCCCTGGACATCACATCCAGAGCCACCATTAATTCATTTAATAGACAGTACAACTAAGAATTTTAACTACTTTGTATAAAAATATGGATACTCTGTGTCTACTCATGGCTTGTATGCATGAGTCTGCCTACACAGTAAAATAATAGCAAGTATTTATGTGGCACCATTTATATTCTAGATACTTTTCTAAATGCTTTTATAATCCATACAACAATAATGAGGTAAGTACTATTAATTTCCCCAGTTTACAGATGAGGAAACTGAAGCTTGGAAATGAAGTCTGTTGAAGGCCACCTACTAGGATTAAAACAGAATTATAAGCCTAGAAACCTGTCTCCAGAATCCATGCTCTTAATCACTGGGTGATACCAGCTTCCTGCTCCTCCACCTGACTTCCTTCTACTTTAACTTTAGAGTTCTTTGAAGTTTCTTATCTTCAAAACACATTCCTCAACTCTTCAACCTGGGTTAAAACATCTCTGTATTCATCATGCTCCCAAGAATAGTAGCCATTATTACCATATTTAATATTAAATATTAATAATTCTTCATTTGACAACAACTTCCTTATGATCTAAACTTCAACTTGTCCTTCCTATTGGGTCAGCATTATGTTCTGTGGCTGGCAAATAGCAATTAATCAATGCATATTAATTATATAGGTAAAAGTTGAATGATATTTGAGCATGGAGAATTAGAGAAAAACTTGAAGACTGTAATACTGCAGTGGTTAGCACATGTTTGGGTTTAAATAGAGGGTAAGTTCCAGTGCTGCTTCTCTATTTTTCTAACTGGGGCCTTGGACATGTTACTTATGTAACTTGCTTATGTTGCTTATATAATTTATGTTACTTAAGTGACTGATATAATTTTTTCAAGTTACTATACCACTGTATCCTCATATAAAGGAGGGATAAAAATAATACAAGGGGGGACCCAAAAAACACTGGAATTTATTTATTAAAAATTGTGCATTTATTCTTACATGTTTAAACTTCAGCTGCCTTCAAAGTACTCTCCATTTGATGCAATACACCTATCCAGACATTTTTTTCACTGCTCAAAACAGTTTTTGAACTCACCAATTTTGATGCCTTTTAGTGTTTCTACCAGTTTTTGTTTCACCTCTTCCACATCAGCAAAACATTTCCCTTTGACGACATTTCTCATCCAGAGAAACCAAAAAAAAATGTCATTTGGGGCAAGATTGTGTGAATAGGGAGGGTAGCACATGGGGTTCATGCCATTTTTAGTCAAAAACTGCTTAACACTCAGTGCCCTGGAGCGTGTGTGCTCGTAAATCACACATCATGAAATGGGCAAACACTTTGAAAGAGTCTCCAAAGAAAATTCACTAAAGCTCAACACAGCCTCTCACAACAATGCCAGCTGATACACTGATACAAATGGGTTCCTAGAACACTCACCTAGCAGGGGAGCCTGTACTACATGGGGCCTGCACTCCAGAAGATAATTCTGTTTTTGGGGGGTCCCCCATGCATAACCCTCAAAGTTTTTGATGGTATATAACAAGATGACACAAGTAAATCACTAAGCACCACTTATAATGGAGTAAGTACTCAATAAATATTAGCCACTATTATTTTTATTATATCTTGTCATGCACAGTCCTACAATACACACCTAAATAATCAGTGCTAATTAGGTTGAAAATTAATAACAAGTATGTGAGTTGTTTTGAATAAATCTTTCTAAGTTGAGAGAAGGAAATCAGGGAAACTATTTAAAAAATTTTTTAAATAAATCTGAGAAAAGTGTAATATTTTGCCTGAGGAAAAAAAAGAGAAATAACAGGAAAATGGTATGGTGACTTACTGTTATATTTTTGTTATTCACCAACTCTATCAAAAAATTAAGCATACAAGTAACTGTATCAAAAAGGAGAGATATATTAAATAGATCATACTTAGAGTCTGAAATGGTACATGATATTTAAGCAGTGAAAAGACAGCCTGAAGTAGCTGTGAAATATGTTTAGAAAAATTATGTATTTTATCTATATTCCTTTAATCATGCCTAGGAGCAAGAATGTAGATCATTTTAATCTTCAAGGTTTATCCCTATCAAACTCATTCTAATGTTAATGAGTATGACTAAAGACATTTATACCTAGAAAAGGAAGTTTTTCCTAAAGTCATTAATAAACAAATAGTTGTGACTTATTATTTGCCAAAAACTTACATGTCTTAAAATTTACTCTTACCTTACGTTGGTTGGTAATTTGTCAGATTCGGGAAGATGAAGTAACAGAACTCTAATGTTTGCCTCTTGTTATCACTTTAATTCTAGAAAGGGTAAATATACAGTTAATTAATCACTATGTTCTGGCTATAAATACTGAAAAATCATTACATCATGATAAAATAAACCATTCCCCCCTCCAAATTTCCAAATGCATGTCTGTTATGGATTCTTCCCAAAGAGAAATTTGACTACTTGTCTTTATTGCTCTACTTAAACAACTGCTCTTTCCTTCAGTACTTATTTCTTGGAAAATGGTGTACTTCTCTGTAGAATAGATACAAGGTAAATTTTCCAAATGATGCTCCATTAAAACTGAATTAAACCCAGGAATTATATTCTACAGTTACACAAAGTGAACCTGAGGTCTCAATCTGCAGGATCAAATCTCTCTTGCATTCTTGGATGCTTTTAAAGAAGGAGAGTAGATTATATTGGATATATGAGTATAAGAGAGGCCATGAGCCATCTGGAATCTGATAATTTGCCAAAATATCAGCAATGGTTATCCACAGCGGCTTTGATATTACCGTAACAGTGTAACTTTTCCAAATAATTGCAGCCTTGAGTTTTCCCTCACCTTCTGGGAGGATAATCCTCCTGGGAGAGAGGGAAGAATAGGTAAGTTATTAAAATATGTAGGCTCCAGAGCCAAGGTCCATGAGGACCACAGAGGTTCTAGATTAAAAAAGAAAATAAAAGAAGGGGGAAAAAAAGAGCCTAAGAAGAGTCAAAATGCATATAGAGTTGTTTTTTTTCTTTCCTTGCTCTGTGCATCCTTTGGGTATGTGTGGAGCAGGGAAGGGGGAACTAAAAGGATTTTTGAACCTTAATTTCATCACCAAAAAAGAAAGCATTTCAATTTACCATGACAAAAGGTTTTTTGGGGGGAGTGTAGGGGGGAAATGGGACAACTGTAATAGCATAATCAATAAAATATATTTTTTAAAAAAGGCTTTTTGGTAGGCAAATAGAAATAATTACAAAAGGAAATATTGTCCCTCATAATATAATTTATAGGGAATTTTTTGTTTCCTAGTCATAAAGTTCATTTCATTTTCACCAAAACTCACCATGATTGTTCTTTGGTAACATTTTGTCAATAATAATTGATAACAAGTAGACTAGCATGACCACAGTAGGGAGCAAAGCCCAACAAATGCCCTCTAATTCATTAAGTAGATGAGAAAAACATCTGAGATGTCCTAAATTAAATTATAGTAGGCCAGAAGGTAAGAGGAAGAGACCTGTAAAGCTGATCACTTAGCAGCCACAGGTAGAAACCAAGGAAAGACTACTCACACTCCTGAATGTATGTTGAAACTTTGATTCAACTTCCAGGCAGCTAGTTCAGCAATTATCTAAAAAGAACAGCCCACCAGTCACAGGCCACTGCATCCTGTTTACTCATGAATCTGTTGCCCACAATCAATCCAGATGCAAAAAGTCTTTATTTCTTAGGAACTATTCACCTATCCCAGAATTTTTCCTGCTTGTCTTTCCTCCCCAAAACTGCCACCCTCACCACTCCTTATCTAGATCTAATGTGAATTCTTTCAAAACCATTTACATCTTTCTTCCCCAACCTCATTGTAAAAAAAGAAAAAAGAAAGCCCTGTCAACCCCAGGACTGCTCCTGGTGGTTCAGACTGCATGCCCCATAGCCTGGTCCTTTCTCTGGCTAGCATATGTCTCAAAAAACCCTTTCTTTCAGGACAAGTTTTGGTTTTGGAGGTTTTTGTTTGATAAAGTAAAGGGTAAATAATGATTGACTGGCTCTAAGGTTAGGTTTGTCTGTTAAATGTAAGTGCTTGAAAGTACTTTACCCAGACAGATCTCATGTATTAAATTAATAATATCTCAACAGCCACTGTAAACAGTCGTTTGGATTGAATGTGAGAGGTGGGGGTGGGTACAGCAGGGGAGAGTAATTGGGGGACAGGGGGACAACTGTAATTGAACAACAATAAAAAAAGAAATTAAGAAAAGAATAAAAAGTATTGATTTCCTAGAAGCATCCAAATTAACCTCTTTGGATTTGGGAGACCTGTTAACCTGTGGTAGAAAAATCCTGTTAAAGTTTCTGTACCTCGTAATCCTGTTAAGTCTCTGTGCTTTGTAGATTTAGCAAATTCCATCCCTCACAGCCTGTGCCTTTGTTCCCCATGTAAGGGAGATAAGAGGGATGGCCTCCACTTGCCCCTGCTCTCTGCCTCCTCACCTTGCTCTTTGTCTCCCATATAAGGTCGTCAGACCTAAATTCCATATTTAGCTTCTGTAACTTCGCTTTGCCACGCAGGCAAGGGGTCCGAGGCTATTTAAACCCTGAAAAGTTAGTGTTCAGCGCTCAGAATTTGGAGTTCCTCTCCTCTGAGCCCGTATGCGTAATAAAGGATCGTGCTCCGTCATCTCTCCCGCATGTGAGTTATTTTCTGCAACAAACCCACCAAAACAATCTTGGTTAATCTGAAATATTTCCATATTTTCCACGAAACACATTCATTGTCAATTAAGTTGTTTAGCAATTAAGGATAATCTTACACATATTTTCTTCTTTGGTAGCATTTAAACTTAGTGTTATTTATCCTTCCAAGGAGTAGTATTGATAATAAACACCAGCAAATGATCCAAAAAATATCTTTACCAAAATTAAAATGAGTAACATAGTAACAATAAAAATTAGAAAGTATGCAGAATTTCTCTGATTCTTCAACCTCCCTCAATTTTAAGAGGCTTACTGTTATTTTTTTCCTAAGATCTACAAAATTGCCTCAGATTCCAAAGTCTTCATGACCTTCTTTGCATCTTTCACTTGTTGCTCTCACAGCAACTTCCTCAAAAATGGAGATGAAGTGAATTCATACATTTAAATCAATGACAGAACAAAATGCTCCTACTATTCTGTCTCCATCTTTACTCTACTGCTCTATCATATTTGAAATCCATTCAAATAACTGTATATTAATATTATTTTATTAGGGGTGGGGAAATTAAGTTTATATGTGAACATACATAAGGATCATTACATTTTATTCCAGAACTAACAGAGTGAAACTTTTTAGTCATAAAGCTGAATAGAGCAGTTTCAAGCATCAGTCCTCATGTGTTGGTTTGGAATTGAAAACTGGAGCTGAAAAACCTGCAACCAAGAATACTCTATCCTGCAAGGTTATCATTCAGAATTGAAGGAGAGATCAAGATCCTCCCAGACAAGCAAAAGCCAAAGGAGTTTATCACCACTAAATCAGCATTAAAACAAATGTTAAAAGGAATTCTTTTTTTATTTTATTTTAATTATTGTTCAAGTACAGTGTTCTGCTTTTTACCCCCATCTCAGCCCACCACCCCAGTCCTCCCCAACTCCCTCTCATTTCCACACACACCCCTTTCCTCTGAAATTCCTTCCTCTCTCCCCTCTGGTCACTGTCAGCCTGTTCTCAATTTCAGTGTCTTTGGTTATATTTTGCTTGTTTTTTTTGTTGATTAGGTTTCTGTTAACTAGAAAGCATTATGCTAAGCGAAATAAGCCAGGTGGTGAAAGAAAAAAGGAATTCTTTAAGTGGAAAAGAAAAGGCCAAAACTCAAAATTAAAAAAAATGCAAGGAAAAAATATCACTAGTGAAATAAAAAAATATACTAAAGATAGTAGACCAGCCACTTATAAATCTAGTATGAAAACAATTAAAATGGCAATAAGGACATACATATCAATAATTACTTTAAATGTAAATTGAACAAGGCTCCATTTTAAAATATATACGGTAACTGAATGGATAAAAAACACGACCCTTACACATGCTGTCTACATGAGACTCCAGATGGAAAGCTACAGACTGAAATTAAAGGAATGGAAAAGATACTTCATGAAAATGGAGACAAAAGAAGAAGAAGCTGGGATAGTAATGTTACAGGGTGCAGCCAAGGGGGGGGGGACCCCAAATGGACATTTGAAATGGGGCCCAGAACTCAAGGTGTCCAGAGACTCTAAGATGTTTTTTTACCTCTTCCCCCCCACCACAGGTGTGAGTTGGGGGAAGGGGCACACAGAGCAAGAACATGCAGGGCAGCTTTGCAGCTAATCCATGGCATGGTCATTTAACATACCTATAGCCTTGGGCTGGTTGCTTGAATATGCTAAATAGCTATGGCCATGCTCTGGGCCAGGGGGATGGAAAGGAACTCCTCCCCGAGACGTGACTAGGAGCAGGTCCCCTGAGTTTCAGCGCTTGGGTGGGAGCTCGGAGGAGATTGGTTCCAGGACATGGGGTGACACTTGCCCAGACCCATGATGGTGACCAGAAAAGCTGGAAAGGACAGCAGATTGAGGGCAAGTGTGGCCAAGTGTAGGAGGAGTCGGAAAT
>PVIA01017548.1:0-15386 GCA_004024845.1 Tonatia bakeri
CCAGTTTTCTTCCCCTCACTATTGGTTCCCTGTGCGTTTTCCTTCATTTCTCTTATCGTAGCCTGCATTCGTTCATCTAATTTATGTCCAAAGTCAACCAATTCTGTGAGCTTCCTGATCAACAGTGCTTTGAACTGTGCATCTGGTAATTCGGCAATTTCTTGGTCACTTAAAAAAATTGGTTCTGGGGCTTTCAAATCTGTTTGAGCCATCTTTTTAATTTTCCTTTGGTTTGGATGCAGCTGTTTCGTAAGGGCGGCGGAGCCTTAGGTGTTCACGGGGCGGGGCACCCCAGTTGCTGGGTTGTGACGTTGTATGTGGGGGCAGGGTCTGAGAGGGAACAATGGCGCCTGCTCCGCTCTCTCTAGGACTTCCGTTCCCTCCACTGCCTCCCACAAGCAAATTGGGCCCTTCTTGTGCTGGCTCCTGGGCGGTGGGCTGGTGTACTTTCTCGGACTCTGTGGTCTTCCCCGAGAAGTCTCCTGTGAGGCTGGGAGAGTCTCCCGGCCTCAGTTCCCAGATGGGGCTCTTAAGCTTTGAAACGCTGCGGTGCTGCCCGTTTTCACTTAGTTTGTGCGCAAACGTGTGGCTGCAGACAGCCAGCTGCCCTGCGCCCCTCACTGGGTCTGCTAGTCACCTCCGTGCTTCCGCACCCAGAGTCCGCCACCGGTCCATCCGCTGCCGTCTGCGCCCTGCACGCCCGTGCCTGCCAGCCAGCGCCTCTTCCCACCCGGACCCCTCGACCCCACTTCGCAGGCCTTCCGACTCCGCCACTCCTTACCGGTCTGGATGTACTGGAGCCCGACTTCTGTTCAATTAATTTCTCTCTGTTCTGGTTGTTAATTGTTTCTCAATCTTTGTTGTCTTCAGTCTTGGTTGCGCGAGGAAGCACAATGCGACTGCCTATGCCTCCATCTTGGCCAGAACTCCCATTTTAATGTTTTCTATCTCTTTGTTAAAGCTTCCCAAGATAATCCATTCTTCCTCTAAGTTCATTGAGCATCTTTATAACCAGTCTTTTGAATTCTTCATCAAGTAGTTTGCTTGTCTCCATTTTGTTTAATTCTCCTTCTGGAATTTTCTTCTGTTCTTTCATTTGGGATGTGTTTCTTTGTTTCCTCTTTTTGGTCAAATCACTATATTTGTTTCTATGTATTAAGTAGAATTGCTATGTCTCCCAGTCTTGGTACAGAGGCCTTATGATGTAGGTGTCCTGAGGGTCCCTGTAGCATTGTCTCCCTGGTCACTTGAGGTAGGTGCTCTAGGGGTGTCCCTTGTATGAGTTGTAGTAGAGCCTTGATTACTGTTGATACATCAGTTTGTGGGACTAACCCCCAGGCTGATTGGCTGTGAGGAATGGCTATGACTTCAGTGAAGAATCTGTTATGCAAGGGCTGGCCCTGTGGAGTTGGATTCATATTAATGGGACTCTGATGCCAGCTGAATCCACCTTTTAGGTGTGTTCTTTACAGGTTGTGCTCTGGTGTGGTCTGAAGCTAACTACTGGGTTTGTTGGTTTTTGGTGAAGAGGCTCTCTTGAAAAATCTGTTTTTGGTTATACCTTTACTAAGGTAAGAGAATAGAACTGCCTAGTTGCTTAAATAGGAACATAAAATGGAAAAAATAATGGTAAATAATAATACTGGTTTCATTTAAAAGAAATGTTATCTGGTGGACTTCTGGTCAAGATGGAGATGTAGGTAGACATGCTTTGCCTATTTGCCCAACTATAGAAAGAATTACAACCAGATCTCAAAACAAATAACACCCAGTACCATCAGAAAATCAAGCTGTATGGGAATCTGACAACCAAGAATTTAAAAAAGTCACATTCATTCAGATGAATAGGAGGCTCAGACTTGTGGAGACAGGCAGAAATAGGCTGAGAGGCAGGGTGGCACAGAGAGGCAGCAGTAACAGCGGAACAGATGGTCCACAATGATGTGTACTGGATGAAAATTGGGAGGGATACCTTGGAATTGAGCAATACCAGCCTCAGGCCAGACCACACAGCCCAGGGTTCCAGCATTGGTAAGATAAATCTTCATTACCTCTAGCTGTAAAATCCAGTGGGGGTTGGGGTGGCAGAAGAAACTGGCATATTTCTGCCACATAAAGGGCCCACATGAATTTAGAATGCATGCAAACCCACGAACTCTGGGTTTCACCACCAAGGCAGCAGCTGGAAGGGGGCCAGTCACACATGAGAAGTGGGTGAAGTGACTTGAAACAGAGTGAACACTGGGCAAACCTCCAGAAGCCAGGCAGCAGCATTGTCCCCTCTCTGAGCTCTCCCTCCACACAGAGCCACAAAGTGGTGAAGCAGGTTGCCCTGCCCTGACAGTTAGTTAAGGCTCCACTCCACACAATTTAATTAATTTAATTTTGTTCCTCCTTTTCTAGAGAGGCCATTCTACAAAGACAGGGAGTAAAAGCAGCTCTACCTAATACACAGAAACAAACACAAGGAAGCTGCCAAATGAGGAGACAAAAAAATATGGCCCAAGTGAAAGAACAGAACAAAACCCCAGAAAAAGAAGTAAGAGAAATGAAGGTAGACAACCTGTCGGATACAGGGTTCAAAACACTGGTTATCAGGATGCTGAGAGAATTCTTTGAGTATGGCAAAAAATAAAGGAAAAGATGAAAGTCACACTAAGTGAAATAAAAAATAATCCACAGGAAACCAACAAAGAAAGGAAGGAAGCTGAGACTCAAACCAATGATTTGGAACATAAGGAAGGGATAAACATTCAACCAGAACAAAAAGAAGAAACAAGAATTTAAAAAAAATGAAGATAAGCTTAGGGACCTCTGTGACATCTCCAAACATGCCAACACCCAAATCATAGGGATGCCAGAAGGAGATGAGGACAAGCAAGAAATTGAAAACTTACTTGAAAAAAATATTGAAAGAAAACTTCCCTAATTTGGCAAAGGAAATAGGCATAAAAGTCCAGGAAGCACAGACAGTCCCAAATAGATTGAACCCAAAGAGGACCACACCAAGACACATCATAATTAAAATGCCAAAGGTTAAAGATAAAAAAGAATCTTAAAAGCAGCAAGAGAAAAGCAGAGAGTTACCTACAAAGGAGTTCCCATAAGACTATCACTGATTTCTCAAAAGAAACTTTATAGGCAAGAAGGGACTGGCAAGAAGTATTCAAAGTCATGAAAAGCAGGGACCTACAACCTAGATTACTCTATCCAGCAAAGCTTTCATTTAGAATGGAAAGGCAGATAAAGTGCTTCCCAGACAAGATAAAGCCAAAGGAGTTCATCATCACCAAGCCATAATTACATGAAATGATATAGGGACTTATTTAAGAAAAAGAAGATCAAAACCATGAATATTAAAAAGGCAGCAAGTTCACAACTGTCAACAACTGAATCTGAAAAACAAACAAACTAAGCAAAGAACCAGAACAGGATTAGAATCACAGGTATGGAGTCCATTTGGTGGATTATCAGCTGGGAGGTAGAAAGAGGAGAATGGAGGAAAGGTTCAGGGATTAAGAAGCATAACTAGTAGGAACAAATAGACAGGGGCATGTTAAGAAGATCATAGGAAATGGAGAAGCCAAAGAACTCACACACACAACCCACGGACATGAACTAAGGGGAGGATTGCTGGAGGGAGAGGGTGTCCTGGGCAGAGCAGGGGGAAGGGGGAAAATTGAGACAAGTATAATAGCATATCAATAAAATGACTTAAAAAATAAATGTTATCTTGTGATATCAGTTCTGTACATTTTTGAGAAATAAGTCCAACATGCCCTGAAGAGATAGATGACTTCTGTGTCAGACTACCAGGCACTGTGCCCCCAGCATGGATGACCTGCATCCACTCCACCTGAGCGAGAGTGTCTAAGGGAACCAGAGAGCACAGTATTCTTCCAGGCCTCAGCTTCAACCTATGTGGGCACCATCGAACAAGGATACAGTTGGAAAACAGGCTCAGAGATCTCTTGGGCTCAGCAGAGACCGTGCCCATCTCCAAAGGGTTCACTCTGGTGCTGGAATTTGACATTAAGAGTCTGAGTGTTGAGTAGTCACGAGGTGAAGCACTGTGATTCTGGAACAGGGGGTAGTCTTGTCTGAAGTGTTCCCATAAGAGTTGGGTAGTACAATGTGGTAAAAAAGATGAAACAGTTTCAACCTCTGGGGTGAGAGTCCTCATGGAGATTCAGCAGGTGATCACGGTACCAGAGAAATGGACTGGTGTATGAGAAGCAGCTTCTGTCTGGCAGGGAGATGACTCACAGAGCAGATGGCAAGTGCCTGTGGAGACAGGGTACAGCTGTAGTCTGTGGGCAGACAGCTATGCTGAGTCCGTATTTAGGCCCTAGGATTTCTAGGTCATGGCAGCAAGACCCTTCCAACAGCAGAAGTAGGGATGGCTACTGTTCTGGCAGATTTACTGTTGCTAGAGGACACCCTGGGCTTGGTTGAAGTATTTTAATTTTCTTGCTGATCTGGTGTGATGGAAGACAAGGATAACAGAAGATGAGGAGGAAATGGATGAAAAAGTTGGAGGGGGAGATATAGAAGATCTAAACATATGTAATTAAACCAAATTCCTGTCATTGAAAAAGGAGACATAATAGACCATGAAGATAAAAATGCTTTACGTACACTTTTGGCTAAATCTCAAATGAATATTAATCTTGAACCAATATTCAACCAAAATGTAAACATGATAGTTCAAGGTTCTAGCTCTCCTAACTTGGCTTTCTTTTGGTTCTGCCTTTTTCCTCTATTGGTTTCATCCTCAGGTTGTTCCTAGTATGGCTAAAATACGTAATTTTTAAAAATATATTTTATTGATTATGCTATTACAGTTGTCCCATTTTCCCCCTTTATTCCCCTCTGCTCTGCATACCCCCTCCCACCAGCATCACCAACCCCCTTAGTTCATGCTCATAGGTTGCATATATAATGGTACATATAAGATCTTTGGCTTCTACATTTCCTATACTATTCTTGGTATCCCCCATTTATTTTCTACCTACCATTTATGCTAATTATTTCCCATACATTTTCCCCCATTTCCCCCCGCCCCTCCCCATTGGTAACCCTCCATGTGATCTCCATTTCTGTGATTCTGTTCCTGTTCTAGTTGTTTGCTTTGTTCATTTTTGGTTTTTGTTGTTTTTTTTAGGTTCAGTTGTTGATAGTTGTGAATTTGTTGTCATTTTACTGTTTATGGTTTTTATCTTCTTTTCCTTAGATATGTCCCTTTAACATTTCATATAATGAGGGCTTGGTGATGAAATCCTTTAACTTGACCTTATATGGGAAGCACTTTATCTGCCTTCCCATTCTAAATGATAGCTTTGCTTAATAGAATAATCTTGGGCGTGAGACCGTGTCTTTCATAAGACGAGGTTTGAATACTTCTTGCTAGCCCCTTCTTGCCTGTAAGGTTTCTTTTGAGAAATCAGCTGAGAGTCTCATGGGAACTCCTTTGTAGGTAACTGTCTCCTTTTCTCTTTCTACTTTTAAGATTCTCTCCTTCTCTTTAATCTTGACTAATGTAATTATGATGTGCCTTGGTGTGTTCCTCCTCGGGTCCAACTTCTTTGGGACTCTCTGAGCTTCCTAGACTTCTTGGAAGTCTATTTCCTTTGCTAGATTAAAGAAGTTCTCCTTCATTATGTTTTCAAATAAGTTTTCAATTTCTTGGTCTTCCTCTTGTCCTTCTGGCAACCCTATGATTCAGATATTGGAACATTTAAAGTTGTCCTGGAAGTTCCCCAGCCTTTCCTTTTTTTTTTTTTTTTTAATTCTTGTTTCTTCATTCTGTTCTGGCTGAATGTTTATTTCTTCCTTCTGGTGGAAACTGTTGATTTGAGTCCTGGTTTCCTTCCCTTCACTCTTGGTTCCCTGCCACATCCTTTTCCAACCATGTTGTCTGACAAGGTCCAGGATGTGGAAAGAAGGAATTCAAGGAATCCATCTTCCTGGAAGAGAACGTGGCATACAAAAGGGGGGCGGTAATTTTCCTGGGATTGCTCTTAATAACTCCTTGTTGATATTATTCATGGTCTTGCTTTGTGTCCTGATTTCACATAAGAATAGGCCATGAAGAAAGAGAGGCTCGAAGCCAGTCAATGATTGATTTTGAGGGAAATTCTGAAGGGACAACTAGTTCGCCCCAGAATATTGAACCATGCCCAAATCGTGTAAACAAGGTGTTTATAAATCTGAGTAAGAAATTATCCTCAATTGTTCCCATGAAAGAATTCATGGATCAGTCATAACAGGCTGAATTGTTGGTAGACTTTCCCACGCCTGTTCCTTACCCACAGATACAAAGGGTCTTCCAAGAAAACAAGAAAAAAACTATATAGACCCCTATCCATGGCCCAGGGATACCCCCTGGGTAGCATATTGGATTAATGGTAAATTATGGTATCCCCAAAGAGGAGCTAATAGTCTCCAGAGGGTTCCAGATCCCCCATTGCCTTATACAGGGGCATATAATGAACATGGCATTAGAATGGTCAATAAGGTTGGAGTTCAAGTGCCTTATAATAGTCTAAATTTCATGGAAAGGTTAGCTTGAAGCAGACCTCCCTGGTGTTTTTTTACTAAGGAACAAAACAGTTCACTACTCCGCCAGCTTGTCAAAGGATTTTGCCCACATTTCCCCCTATCATGCAGCAGCTTCAAAAAGAAACTTTCTGAATTAACCAAATAGAAATAGAATAAGACATGAGAAAGTTAAGAATGGCCTATATCCTATAAAATTTAATAAAACTGTCTATCACCTTTTTAGGTCAAAAGGTTTATTGTGGCTAGATTTCCTCTCTATCTCTCCTTACATGCTTGTTTTGATGATTAAAAGTTGGTGGGATTGTTAGATATTTTTATTTGAGGTTTATTGATTCGAATAATTCCAATGAAGTTATATAAAATAATTTCTTAATCAGAGAATAAAATCCCCTCTAGTGAAATAGCCCCTGAATGTTTAAGAGTTTTTGAAGTAACAGCCCCTCCTTTACCTTGAATAAGAATATATATCAATTAGAATTAGACAGGCAAAGAAATAAGAAAAGCTGGTTAGCTATTACAAACCAAACATGTAGAAACAATTACCAGAGACCTCTACTCAATCGAGCGTATCCTTTTGCCCCATAACAAATTCTGAGAACTTTAATAAACAATAAGACATTCAAATTCTGTACACACAGCTATTTCTAATTGTTTGCATTTAATAGGCTACTAGATTAGCATGACCAGATATTTGGGTAAAAAACTTCCTGCTTCACCTAATCGCAAATGTTAATCACTGCCAAAAATGAAAATATAAAAATCTGTTTGCACTTGCGATAAATGGAACAGAGCTTCACCGTCCTCTGAGTTGTGTTGTCGTCTGTTACCCATCGCCGACGTCTTACCCACCTTCAGGAGACCCTTGACCCAGCTGCAGCCAGACCGCAGCAGCTCCCTGTAAATTTTCCTTTATTTCACTTTGCATAGCCTTCACTTTTTCCTCTTTTTCCTCTATATCAACCAATTCCATGAGCAACCTGATTACCAGTGTTTTGAACTCTGCATCTGATAGTTTGGCTATCTCTTCATAACTTAGTTATACTTTTTCTGGAGCTTTGATCTGTTCTTTCATTAGGATCTTTTTTTTTTTTTTGTCTTGTTATGCCTGTTACATTGTAAGGGAGCAGAGCCTTAGGTATTCACCAAGGTGGGCAACCCACTTTGCTGTGTTGTGACACTGTATGTGGGGGAGGGATCCAAGAAGGAACAATGACGCTTGTTCAGCTTTCTGTCAGCTTTTAGTCACTTCCTCCTCTACCCACAAGCAAATTGGGCCCCTTTGGTGCTGATTCCTGGGTGAGTGGGTTTGTGTACATTCTAGAACCCTGTTGGTCTCTCCAATGAACTCTCCTACGGGGCTGGGAGTTACTTCCACCACCTCAACTCCCATAGAATTTTTTAGTCAGAGGTTTCAAGGCTTTTTTCCCCACACTGGAACCCTGGGTTGTGTGGTCTAACTCCACAGTTGTTCATCCTGTTTTATCTGCACGCAAATGTGGGACTTCCCACTCCAGCAGCTGCCACCTCACCCTGTCCTCCAGCCTCCACCATCCTGTGCATCCTCTCAGCCCCAGCTGCCCATCTCCGACCCTGCCACCAGTCTGGATGAATGTTTCTTCTTAACTCCTTGGTTGTCAGACTTCCATACAGTTCCATTTTATGGCAGTTCTGGTTGTTCTTTGTTTTAAATTTGTTGTTGTTCTTGTTTTGGTTGTGCAAAGAGGCAAAGTGTATCTACCTAAGCCTCCATCTTGGCTGGAAGTCTAAAATAAGTAATTTACAATTCATTGGTTTTTAATACATTCAGAGTAGTACAACCATCACCATAGTCAATTTTAAAATAACTTTTTTTATTACATTATATGTTTCTTATGTCCCATTATTTCCAACCAAAGATAAGTAATCATCAACCAAAGTATACTATCATTTTTGTGATTCACTTGTTGATTTATTCATTCTTAATCTTTGTCAAACAAATATCACAAATTACCAGGGCTTGGCCAGAGTAAAGTAAATGAGGTACAAAATTTAAGTTCTGACTCTGTAAGTACATGAACCTGACAATAAATGCCTTTAAATTTTGCTCCCTAGACACTTGTTTGTCTTTTTCCAGTCCTGGCTGGGCTAGTTACTATGGGAATGTAAGAATAAGGCTTGACTTTTGCCCTTACAGAGCTTTTGAATAGTTGAAAAGGGTAACTTGTACACACATACAATAGGAGGCAGTGTGTATGAAGAACTATTAATGGTACAAATAGGAGCTAAACGTAGAGGAGGATGTGATTTGAGCAAGCTTCACAAAAGAGAGAGCCTTAGAAGAACTGTAAAGGAGAAGTAAGTTTTGAACCTGTGAAACCCATGGGGATAGGAGAAAACTAGCCAATGAGAGGCCTAGAGGGACTGTTAGGAACCAGATTATGGAGGCTCTGGACATCAGCATCAAAGGTGTACGTCTGAATTTGAGACATGGAAGTGATGTATGGGAAGGCCCATGATGGCCTTAAGGATTATTTTTACAGTTTTCATTAGGACGAGAAGGTGAAATGCAGATCATGTGGTTAAGGGCATGAATTCTGGTAAAGAAGGGAAAAAGATTGTAAAGCTTTTCTTTGGAAAAATGTGGTGATGAAGAGAGAGTGACTTGACGTAATGCATCTGAGAAGGGATTCCCTTTGTGGATAGAAAAGAAGGGTTTTTTTGGTGTGTTTTGGCAATAGGAAACTTGGGGAGTTGAGAGGTAACACTGAAGGTGTGGATCAGGAGGGTTAGAGCAGGGCTCCAGAAAAACTGGATGTGGAACAAAATCACAGAGGGACGAAGCACTAGGGGGATCCTTCCTTCTCACTTCCAGGAGTGAGAAAAGTGTAAAGAAAGACATTTTGAATGCAGAAGATTAACATTTTGGATAGTGGTACACTGGAGACTTTTCAATATATACCTCTGATCCTCTTGGTAAAGGAGGACAGGGCAGAAGTTGGTCAGGTACTTGAGTGAGAATAAATTTTAAAATATCTGGCAGAGGAATAAATGAGTAAAATGATTGTTGGTCAACTCTGTGGGTCCACTCAAAGTTTATTTATTCTAAAAACACTTTGTGAATGCCTACTCTGCCTCAATTTTCTCATCTGAATAACAAGTAGTAGTGCCTACCTCTTAGGGTTGTTATGAAGATTAAATTCCTTAACCCTGCCTGCATTGCTCAGTTGGTGGTAGCATCTTCCTCTACACCAAAAGATTGCAAGGGGATACCAGGTTGTTCTCTGGCTGATCACTGGTTGATCCCTGGGTGGGGCATGGTACAGGCAGCAGCTGATCAATGTTTCTTTCTCACATCAATGTTTCTCTTTCTTTCTCACCCTTCCTCCCTCTGTCCCACTCTCCCTTCCTTTCTAAAATCAATAAACATATCCTCAGGTGAGGATTTTAAAAAAAAAGATTAAATGATATAATTCATGTAAAGCTTTTCAAGCAGTGCTGAACGTTTAGAAAGCACTCAATAAACAGTGAAGCTGTTGCCACTACTGCTGCTATTACATGCTAGATACTGGGCTAGGTAAGCAGAGATCTCATCAAACAGAACTCTTAAATTACATTCTCCAACAGCCCATAAGAAACACAGGGGTAGAATGGAGTCAGTGGGTACTGGAGGTGCCCTAGAACTGAGTATTGGTAAACTATCATAAGACCACAGGGCCTTGAGTCAAATGGCAGCAACAATGGAGTGGGTAGCTTTCATGCTCACTATCAGCTGGGTACTAGTACTGTGGCTCCAGGGAAGGAGGTGAGTGGCCTTATTCAAAGTTGATTCTTGTCCATGAACAGACAGGTAAGGTGGGGGGGCAGGGGAGATCAAGGTAGGAGAGAGTTAGTGAAGGGCATAGTTCACATGAGAGGATTTTGCAAGGATTTGGCCCAGCCAAGCAGTCAGTGTTTAGGAAGGGCTGTGTCCCTAACAAGGAGCCTGACTCTAAATTAGGAGCAGGGTTGATGCCTATTATCCAGCTTAAACACACACTATAAAGGCTGAGGCAAGACAGAGGGTGCTTGTGACTGGGTGGGAAGGAGTCAGCCAGGGAATCCATGAAGGAGAGAGAAGAGAACTAATACTGAGCACTTATTAATGCCAAAGGCTCTACTAGGAGTTTATGAGATTGTTGAAATGAGCCTGCATTTGAATGTCTGGAAAAATGAACTTTCATAATGTAACTGTTCAGAGTTGTTCAGCTGGTATGTGTTGGGCTCGTTTTGTTGGCCTGTTTGACATATTTTACCTACTGAATGTATCTGGATATACTAAAAGCATTAAAAAAATAGCTATGTTTAAAACAGATGACTTTATTTTCCTAGAAGTTTTTTCTCCTCCTCACTACTTTAGTATCATAAGTGGCTTCATTATATTCCAAGTGCCCAATTTATAAGGTTGATGTCATTCACAACCTCTTTATGGTTATCATACTTTCAGTGCAACACAGTGAGCCTAATATTTACTCCTCTTTCTCTCATGTTCCGAAGCCACAGGTAATGGGTTTCTTAACTTGTCACTTTCCTGCTGTCACTGTCTCCAGTCTCTTGTCAAAATATTACAGATCAACTTGGTGTAACACATTATTTAGAAACATGATCCATCTATCTGCCTTCCAATTAAAAATGATAAGGGCTTATCCCAATTTCAATCAATGGCTTTTCCCCCTCCCTTATAAAACTTCTATTAATGCCAGAAATGAAATAGTAAAAGCACAATGAACTTTTAAAATCAGCATGATTGTGGGTACAAAATGGTATGAATGGGGACAGAGGAGGCCTTGAGAAGAGAAAGCCAGGCCTGCGGGGAGCCTTCAACCTCAACCCAGACCTAAAGGTCACTTTAGGTCAATTGTGGCTCCGCAGTATGGTGGTCTGGGCACTGATTCCCACTGGCTCACTCCATGCCTTTGCAGCCAGGCTGCGTGTGGGGCCTCAGGGCACATCCCTTTTCAAAAAAAAACTAAACTCCCAAAGTTCTTGTGGGCTTGTGGCCTTAGGGACTTACCACCTCGAGAACCTCAGTGCCCCCTTCTGTACTGCACAATTCCTTAAGTGGAGGAATTTCCTAACAAAACAAGATGGGAAGAAACAAAACAAACAGGAACTGCAGAAAACGATGTGGAATTAATTGCTGCATTGTCCTGTTCTCTTGATTCCTAAATCTCTGAGGAAGGAGTGCCCTGTACGGTGTACAGACATGCCACATGCACTTGACTTGAAATGGAATCTGGGATGATTTTTGTTAAAAAAATCACAGAACTTGGTCAGAATCGTGACCCTCTGTTACACATGCATTGTATTCATCAAAAAACAAGATTTGGCTGGCGTCATTTTGACTTGTGACTTTTCAGGAGCATATGCTCCTGCCAGCTCAGAAACCACCTGCACTTTGTATCCCTAAATCATTATGCTTTTGAGTAGCCTTCCGTCAGCAGTTTTATCAAAGCAGGACATAACTGCACACACCCTCAAAATGAGAGTGAAGTCATCTGTTTTTTAAATTGCTAGTTAATCACATCCATCAAGTCATGCCACTGAAGTGTGTGTTGCTTCCTGCAGTAAACGTGTCTCTGGAAATGTTTTACAGAAAAAGATTTTCTTTTGTCCATTGAATGACATTTTGCTATCAACATAATTTCAGCTGTATTTTCTTTTCCATTCTATTTTCAATCTGGTGTAGTTCTTTACACTTGGGCATGCAATTTTTCTGCACTGGCCTGAGTCAAGTACTCTGTGGTCTAAACACAGGTGCCCCACATATGAGGAAGCTACCATCTATGAGAACTGGCCGTCTGCAGCCCTAGATTCTTGCTTGAGGCTCTGTGACTCTTTGCAAGTCACTTAGGGAAGAAGGAAGCTCTTTATAGCTCCAGCCTCTGTGTGTGGTAACATGGAGCTGGCAATGGGGTGAGGGAGCCCTCTTATTGGTCTGTCTGCACTCACTAAGGACTTGATTCAGCAGTTTCCTCCCACCTTGCTCCAGGAAGAAAATGACATGACCAGATCCTGCTGCCTTTAATATCAAACTTACTTCTTTATGATCTGAAAAAAAAACAAGTCTTTGGCATTTATTTACTTTTGGGGCACTCTGAAACCCCCAAACCATGTAGTAAAGCCTACAACTGTCCTGAGTAACCCTGACTGTCATGGACCTGCCTGCCTGTTTAATTCATCCTCATATAAAGGATACAGTGTCAGTTGAAACACTGGAACAGTAACTGCTTAATTCCCAGTTGTTCAGATCTGTCTTCTGGCCACAGGTGCTCAGAAGGATCAGGAAAAGGCATCAAGTAAAATCCCATGCCCGAGTGAGACTTTCATCTGAGTCTCTTAAACCCTAGTACTCCAAAAAGCAGGAGGGGCGGGGGGGGGGGGGAATTAGCCAGGAAACCTGGAAATGCAACTCATTGGTATTTATTTGTCTGTTTGTGTTTTTTTTTCCTGATCATAATTCTTTATCACTGAAGAGCCTGGGTCTGGAACAGGATAGCCAGGGAAAATTTATGACTTCCCATGGGAAGCATTAGCCTACCCATGGGAAACATATTGCAAGTAGACCTTGCAGTCCAAGAATGGATTTCACACCAATTGCCAGGAGTTATTTCTGATGGTAATTACTGATTATGTCAGAGTTCCCCATTTGTACACCATACAAAGAAACCCTAGCTTGACATACATTCAAGCATAAAAGTAACTACTCAAACTTCTATGAAAGGGAGAGGAGATGATGATCCATCTCATGTCTGCACATGTTACCCATAGGTCTCCAAGGCTGACCAAACTGATTGACTTCCTGAAAACCCTCAGAGTCAGCGTGAGATGGTGGAATGAACCTGCAATTGGCAGTGTGGCCAGATCTATTCTAAACCTGACTTTGTGTCTCAGATCCATGAGTGATCTTGGGCAAAGTACACCCTTCTCTGGTTCTCAATTTTCTTTTCTTCAAGGTGGGAGCAATAATATCTACCAACCCAAGCTTTCAAGGTCTTTTAAAGGAAGACAGTATATGATGCACTTGAAAACACACTGGAAAAAGGCCAATGGAAATAGAATACCCAGCCACAGGTAGCAGCTTAAACCATTATGTCCTTAGAGCCACTGGTGTCATCTGATATGGTCATCATGGAGCCCTGGACTCACTGCCCCATCATTGAATTGTCTTCCTTTGGGAGATAGAAATTAATTGTCTGCTGCAACCTATGATGTAAGGAGTGCATATTCGGAGGTTGGAGGGAAGATGGCGGCTTGGGATGAGGAGTCTTGATCCCCCTCTCCAGTGCTCAGGGGAGAATTTGGCTGATCTGAGGAGAAACAGAGCAGGAGACCACGGATATCGCAACATTTATGAAAATAGGGCATCAGAAGTTATCCAGATATTGAATGAACGGACGGTAGGAGGCCGGAGGGGCCCATGCTGGGTGTGGACAGCCCCTGTGTCCCTGGGTCTGTCTCTGGGCAAGGGGAGAGCAGAGTCGGCGTCCCCAGTCAGGGGTTGGAAAGCAGAAGCGCAGGAGCTGTGCGCACCCACGGGGAACAGTGAATACCCAGTCTGCCGGACCAGGAGAGGCCTCGTCGTGGGGGTGGAGTCCTTCCCGTGGGCACCCGCACCCCCAAACAGGGGTGTGTGTGTTTTTAGGGTGGACTGAGACCCCACGGCCCAGCCGGGAACAGGGAAGGGCTTCCGGAGCTGAGACGATCTGGCGCGGGTGCGTGCCCTGCGGGTTTACTCACTCAAACAGAGAACCCAGAAAAGACACAGCTATTCCCGGGTTCTGGGGTCCGCAGCAGAGGCAAAGGGAGGGGCGTGACCCTTCCCAAGCCCCAGAGGGTGCGTCTCGAGACCGGAGGAGAGACAGCGCTTCCCGAGAACGGGGAGCCCACCAGGGGAAGTATGGGACCCCTCGCAGTCCCGGCACAGGCACTGTGACCGGGAAGAGAGGCGGGGGCTCCGCTGAGCGTAGAGCTTGTGGTGGTGAAGCTGGGGGAGGGGCGCAACGCCTGGCCACCTCCGCAGCTTGCGCCCTGAAACCAGACGGAGACAGCAGTCCTTTCTGGGAAAAGCTGGTGGCCAGCCCTGAGTCTGACTGAGTTCTGTCTTAGAAAGGGGAAAGGCAGTCTCACTGCTCGCTCCTCAGCCTGCTTGCGCTGGCAGGAACAGAAACACTGATTTGGCCAGTCAGAAACCAACAAGAGTTTTGTGTGTGTGTGTGTTTCTTTTTTGTTTGTTTGTGTTTTAAATTTCCTTTTGTTGTGGGTGTTTCTTTGTTTATTTTTTCTTTCTCTCTCTCTCTCTCTCTGTGTTTTCTTCTTCTTTCTTTCTTTCTATTTTTTTCTTTTCCTTTTTTTCCCCTTATCCTACTAATGTTTGTTTGATTGTATCTTGTTTTCGTTTATTAAGCAACATTTTATTTAAAAAAAAAACTCTTTATATTTTTATTTCTCTCAATTCCTTATAATTCTTTTCCATCCATCTTAGTGTTATTACTTCTGCTCCAAATCTATCTCTCCTGTAATACATCTTCTGGTTGTTTTATTTTGGTTGTTGTTGTTTGTTTGGTTTTTTTTGCATGCAAATTTATATTATCTTTTTCTCTCTTTCCTGACATTTTTTATTTCAATAGTATTTTCTTTTCTTTCTACATAATCTTCTTTGCTTAGCTGGTTATACTGTTGATTGATAGATTCCCCCTATTATCACATTCACAATGTGTTGATAATTTACTGTCCCTCACTTGGGTCCCATTGGTACACCACTCAAGATTCTATGCTCCTTATTCTTGTTGTCTAGATCTCATAGAATC
>PVIA01017549.1:0-15391 GCA_004024845.1 Tonatia bakeri
TGCATTCCTACCTCTCACAGGGTGGGGGTAGAGCCTGCTGGGACCCCAGCCGCAGCCCTAGCCCCAGCAGAAGCAGCAGGCACGGCTCCCAGGTCTTCTCAGGCATGCTGGCTATGGCTGCAGCCAAATGAGCAAGCTCAGGCACCTCCTGCCTACTGGGGCACAGCCTGACTCACTTGCCCCGCCCGAGCAGCCAACGTCCACACGTGAGGTGTGGTCACCCGAGGGGTATGTGTGCCTGGTTTACATGTGGTCTACTTGCTCGCAGAAACCACCCCACCCCCAATTTTGTACTTTTTCTCCTCTTCTGTTTCTCAGTTTCAACTAGTACCACTTCTCAGGCCCCTTCCTCATAGTCATGTGGTTGGGAAATAAGAATGCGGGAGTGGACGCCTAGGGCAAGGGACATAATTAGGCCACACATCTTTGACCAAGATGCCAGTTGTTTGGATGGCCCCAAGACCTGCACCTCAGGAGGTTACTTACCATTTATTTAACATTTTAGGCTAGCTCAAGATTCTGTCGCAGGTGTAGCGTATAACTCAATTTTATCTGCAAGAATTGCTATGGGACAGCAGGAAGGTACAGCCATCCCTTCTGAGGAAGAGTCAGGAAGACCCAACATAGTGGTGACATTTGCAATGGGTTTTCAAGATTACTTAGGAGTTTGCCAAGGGAGTGGGCTGGAGACCATTTCAATGTATGCAGAGCACACTGGTAAGGGGCTCAGCGTGGCCAGACAGAACCTGGGGTTGGTGTGGGGAGGGGTGTGAGACCAGGCCAGAGGAACGTGTTGGCACCGGCCTGTAAATAGCCTTGGCCAAACCAAGGAGGCAGCAGATTTCCAGTGAGGGAACCAGCAGAGAAGCTTGTGAGCTGAGGCAGCAGGATTAGATTTGGTTTAGGAAGCTAACCCCCTCAGCATTAGGGTGTTCCAGGGGCACATCAGGAGGCTGCAGCAATGGCCCAGGGTTGATGACTGGGGCCTGCTTATGACACACGGGATGGGGGAAGGTGCATACTGCCAGCCACCAACCATCTGAGCTTAGTGATTGTATGTTTTTCCTTCATGCCTCAGGCTTGCTGTCCAGGATGCCAGATGTAGTGCCTGGGCAGAGTTTGCTGTTAGGGTAGATAGCAAACCAAGGCAGGGAGGGTGAGGGAGACAGGTATCACTCATTAATTTGGTAGTCCTGAGCCCGGTCACATAGGATTGCCAGGTGTTCCAAAGGTCACAAGAGAGACTACACGATAAGCCAGGAGGGGAGCCTTGATATTCTGTGTGTATCATTTATACTATCTGGGAAAGGAAACCTTTGAAACTATGTTAACGCCATCATCCTGAGAAGGGAAGAGGATGGGGAGGGAGCTTGGATGCTGGCTGCAAGCATATAACCCTTAAAACCCTAATGGGCGAGGCACTCAGGCTAGCTGTGTGCCCGCTTTCAGAGTCCTGGCCAAGGGTGTTTCATAAACAAACTCACGACCTCATTTCTGTCTCTCACCTGAATTCATTCTTGAGAGCGAAATGAGAACTGAGAAGGGGAAGCCCTCTAACTTGGGTCTTCCTGGTACCATTTGCCACTGGATGAGATGGCCAAGGCCCTTTGGTTTCCTTTGACAGTGTCCCATCCCTCCCCACAGGAATAGTCACCTGGGCTGGTAGTTTGCCCACTTCCTTCTTGCTACCCCTGTCTCCAAATGCTAAATGCTTCTTTCTTTTAAAACAATTTTTTAAATTGTTGTTAAGTACACATAACACAAAGTTTGCCATTTCAACCATTTTAAGTGCAAAACTCAATTTACTGTATATCACATTCACAATGTTGTGCAAATATCACCATCATCTATTTCCAAAACTTTATTTTACGATCCCAAACACACATTCTGTAAGTATTTAGTGATAAATCCTCAGACTGCTCCCCATACAGCCCCTGGAAACCATTATTCTACTTTCTGTCTCGATAAATTTGCCTATTCTAGGTATTTCATATAAGTAGAATCATACAATATTTGCCCTTTTGTGTGTGGCTTATTTTATTTAGCATAATCTTTTAGAGGGTCATTATGTATCAGAATTTCATTCCTTTTAAAGGCTGAATAATACTATTCCATTTCGGGTCCATACCACATTCTGTTTATCCATTCAACTGTCGTTGGACACTCCGTTGCTTTCAACTTTTGGCTATTGTGAATAATGCTGCAATAAACATGGGTATAAAAATGTCTTAGAGGGCAAACTTTCTTAGCTCTCTCCCTCTCCCTCAGTGAGGGCAGAGAAGGTTTCGCCCAGGAGCACAAACCCCAAAATAAAGCTCTTCTGCCTAAAAAAAAAAAAGAGTCTTAGAGACCCTGCCTTCAGCTCTTTTGAGTATACACCTAGATGTGGAATTGCTGGATCATATGGTAATTCAATGTTTTATTTCTGAGGAAGCACCAAACTGTTTTCCACAGCAGCCAAACCATTTTACACTCTTAGCAACATGGTACAATGGTTCCAGTTTCCCCATTTTCTTAAACACTTGTTATTTTCTTATTTATTTATTATAAATTACTTTATTGTTGTTCAATTACAGTTGTCTGCATTTTCTCCCCACGACTCCCCCTTACCCCAGCCAAACCCACCTCCCTCCCTTGCTTCTACCCTCCCCCTTGGTTTTGTCATGAGATCTTGAAAACTCTTCTCCCCCTTCCCCTCTGGCTATTGTTAGATTGTTCTTCATTTCAATGTCTCTGGTTATATTTTGTTTGCTTTTTTCTTTTGTTGATTATGTTCCAGTTAAAGGTGAGATCATATGATATTTGTCCCTCACCGCCTGGCTTATTTCACTTAGCATAATGCTCTCCGGTTCCATCCATGCTGTTGCAAAGGGTAGGAGCTCCTTCTTTCTTTCTGCTGCATAGAATTCCATTGTGTAAATGTACCATAGTTTTTTGAACCACTCATTTACTGATGGGCACTTAGGTTGCTTCCAGCACTTGGCTATTGTAAATTGTGTTTCTATGAACATTGGGGTGCATAGGTTCTTTTGGATTGGTGTTTCAGGGTTTTTAGGATATAATACCAGCAGTGGAATTTCTGGGTCAAAAGGCAGTTCCATTTTTAGTTTTCTGAGAAAATTCCAAACTGTTTTCAACAGTGTCTGTACCAGTCTCCATTCCCATCAGCAGTGCACTAGGGTTCCCTTTTCTCCACATCCTCTCCAACACTTGTTGTTTGTTGATTTGTTTATGATGGCCATTCTGACTGGTGTGAAGTGCTATCTCATTGTGGTTGTAATTTGCATCTCTCTGATGGCTAATGATGCTGAACATCTTTTCATATGTCTCTGGGCCCTCTGTATGTCCTTCTTGGAAAAGCGTCCATTCAGGTCTTTTGCTCATTTTTTGAGTTGTTTGTCTTCCTGGAGAGAAGTTGCGTGAGTTCTTTATATATTTTGGAGATCAAACCCTTGTCAGAGGTATCATGGCAAATGTGTTTTCCCATATGGTTGGTTCTCTTTTCAATTTAATGCAGTTTTTTTTAGCTTTGCAGAAGCTTTTTATTTTGAAGAAGTCCCATTTGTTTATTCTTCCCTTTATGTCCCTGCTCTAGGGGACATATCCGTGAAAATATTGCTGCATGGAATATCTCAGATTTTCCTGCTTATGTTTTCCTCTAGGACTTTTATGGTGTCATGGCTTATATTTAAGTCTTTTATCCACCTTGAATTTATTTTTGTGTATGGTGTACGTTGGTGATCAAGTTTCATTTTTTTTTTTTGCATGTAGCTGTACAGATCTCCCAACATCATTTGTTGAAGAGGCTATTTTTGCTCCATTTTATGTTTCTGTCCCCTCTGTCAAATATTAATTGATCATAGAGACTTGGGTTTATTTCTGGGCTCTTTATTCTGCTCCATTGGTCTATGAGTCTGTTCTTATGCCAGTACCAGGCTGTTTTGATTACAGAGGCTTTATAATACAGTTTGATATTAGGTATTGTGATCCCTCCTACTTTGTTCTTCTTTCTAAAAATTGCTTCAGCTATCCGGGGTCATTTTTGGTGCCATATAAATTTTTGAAATATTTGTTCTGTATCTGTGAAATATGTCATTGGTACTTTAATAGGGGTTGCATTGAATGTATAAATTGCTTTGGGTAGTATGGACATTTTGATGATGTTAATTCTTCCAATCCGTGAACATGGTATATGCCTCCATTTGTTTGTGTCTTCCCTAATTTCTTCCTTTAGTGTTGTGTAGTTTTCTGAGTACAGGTCTTTTACCTCCTTGGCAAGGTTTATACTTAGGTACTTTATTTTTCTTGTTGTTACAGCAAATGGGACTTCCCCCCTGGTTTTTGTTTCTGATATTTCATTGTTGATGTACAAAAATGTCTTTGATTTCTGAATATTTACTTTGTATCCCGCTGTTTTTCCAAATTCACTTATTAGGTCGATTAGGTTTTTTGTGGAGTCTATAGGATTTTCTCTGTACACTATCATGTTATCTGCAAATAATGACAGTCTTGCTTCTTCCTTTCCAATTTGGATGCCTTTTATTTCTCTTTCTTGTCTGATTGCTGTGGCTAGGACTTCCAATACTATGTTGAATAGGAGTGGTGAGAGCAGACATCCTTGTCTTTTTCCTTATCTTAGTGGGAAACCTTTTAGTTTTACCCACTGAGTATGATGTTGGCTGTAGGTTTCTCATATATGGCCTTTATTATGTTGAGATATGCTCCCTGTACTCCCACTTTGATGAGTATTTTTATCATAAATGGGTGTGGTACCTTATCAAATGCTTTTTCCACATTTATTGATATGATCATGTGATTTTTGTGTTTCCTTTTGTTTATGTTACATATTGCATTTATTGATTTGTAAATATTGTACCATCCTTGAGATGAATCCCACTTGATCATGGTGTATGATTTTTTTAATGTATTGCTGGATGTGGTTTGCGAATATTTTGATGATTTAGCATCTATGTTCATTAGCGACATTGGCCTGTAGTGTTCTTTCTTTGTTGTGTCCTTATCTGGTTTTGGAATTAGGGTGATGCTGGCTTCATAAAAAGATTTTGGTAGACTTCCATCTTCTTGGCTTTTTTGGAATAGTCTGTGAAGGATAGGGGTTACCTCTTCCTTAAATGCTTTGTAAAATTCTCTTGTGAAACCATCCAGTCCAGGGCTTTGTGTTCTGGGAGTTTTTTGAGTACTGCTTCAATTTCATCATCTGTTATTGTTCTGTTCAGGCTTTCTGCTTCTTCATTGAGTTCTGGAAGATTATATTTTTCTAGAAATGTGTCTATTTCACCCAGGTTTTCAAATTTCTTGGCATATGGTTGTTCATAATAATTTCTTACAATTTTTGTATTTCTGTGGTGTCCGTTGTAATCTCTCCTCTTTCATTTCTGATTGTGTTTATTTGGGTCCTCTCTCTTTTTTTCTTGATGAGTCTGCTTAAAGGCTTGTTGATTTTGTTTATCTTTCCAAAGAATCAGCTCCTGGATTTATTGATACTTAGAATTGTGCTTTTAGTCTCTATGTCATTTAATTCTCTTTTGATCTTGGTTATTTCCTTCCTTCTGCTTTCTCTGGATTGTCTTTGTTGTTCTTCCTCCAGTTCTCATAGGTATAGGGTTATGTTGTTTATTTGAAATGTTTCTATCCTTTTTAGGTAGGCCTGCATCACTATGAATTTCCCTCTCAGGACTACTTCACTCTGTCCCATAAGTTTTAGATTATTGTGAGTTCATTTTTACTTGTTTCCAGAAACTTTTTGATTTCTTTCTTGATCTCCTTCTTGATCCAATTCATTGTTTAATAGCATCCTATTCAATCTCCATGAATTTGAGTGTTTTTTTTTTTTTCTTCTCTTGAGGCTGGTTTCTAGTTTCAGTTCCTTGTGGTCAGAGAAAATGCTTGATATGATTTCAATTTTCTTGAATTTGTTGAGGCTTGTTTTGTGTCCTATCATGTGGTCTAGCTTTGAAAATGTTCCATGTGCATTTGAAAAGAATGTGTATCCTTTGCATCTTTGGGATAAAAGGCTATATATATGTATATCAATTAAGTCCATTTGAACTAGGACATTGTTCAATGCTACAATATCTTTGTCGATGTTTTGTTTGAAAGATCTATCCATTTTTGACAGTGGGGTGTTAAAATCCCCCACTATAATTGTGTTGCTGTCAATATCTTTCTTGAAGTCCTCCAAGATTTTCTTTATGTATTTGGGTGCTCCTATGTTGGGTGCATATATATTTACAATGTTTAGGTCCTCTTGATGGATTCTTCCCTTGAGTATTATGAAGTGACCTTCTGGGTTTCTTTTTATGGACCCTATTTTAAAATCTATTTTGTCTGATATTAGTATTGCTACCACAGATTTTCTTTTTGTCCATTTGCTTGGAATATTTTTTTCCAGCCCTTCACTTTCAGTGTGTGTAGGTCTTTTGTTCTGAGGTGGGTCTCTTGTAGGCAGCATATGTGTGGGTCATGATTTCTTATCCATTCAGCTATTCTATGTCTTTCAATTGGAGCATTTAATCCATTTATGTTTAAGGTTATTGTTATAGGTACTTATTCATTGCTATTTCATTTCCTTCATACCTGTGTTCCTCTCTCTCTCACTCTTTTTCTACCTTTTCTTAAAGCAGTCCCTTTAGCATCTCTTGCAGTGCTGGTTTGGTGGAGGTGTATTCTTTGAGTCTTGTGTTTTGTTTTTTGTCTGGGAAACTCCTTATTTCACCTTCCATTTTATCTATCTATCTATCTATCTATCTATCTATCTATCTACCTATCTATCTATTTAAAATCACATTCTTTTTTTTAAGATTTTATTTATTTATTTTTTTAAAGAGGAGAAGGGAGGGAGGGAGAGAGAGAGGGAGAGAAACATTGATATGTGGTTGCCTCTCACACACCTCCCAGGGAGGACCTGGCCCACAACCCCAGCATGTGCTCTAGACTGGGAATCGAACTGGCGACCTTTCGATTCACAGGCCAGTGGTCAATCCGTTGAGCCATACCAGCCAGGGCTGGACTTCAATTTTAATTGAGAGCCTTTCTGAATAGAATAGTCTTGCTTGCAGGCCTTTGGTTTTCATTACTTGGAATATTCCTTGCTGATTCCTTCTGGCTTGTAGCATTTCCATGGAGAAGAAAGCTGTTAGTCTTATCTGGGGCTCCCTTGTATGTTACTTCCTGTTTCTCCCTCGCTGCCTTTAAGATTCTGTCTTTATCTTGGAATTTTGCCATTTTAATTATGATGTGTCTTTTTTTGTTTAAAGATTTTATTTATTTTTAGAGAGAGGGAAAGGGAGGAAGGAAGAGGGAGAGAAACATCAATGTGTGGTTGCCTCTCATGTGGCCCCCCACTGGTGACCTAGCCTGCAACCCAGGCATGTGCCCTGACTGGGAATTGAACCAGTGACCCTTTGGTTCACAGCCCACACTCAGTCCACAGAGTACACTAGCCAGGGCTAATTATGATGTGTCTTGAAGTGGGTTTCTTTGGTTTCCTCTTGATTGGGATTCTCTGTGTTTCCTGGATTTGTGTGACTTTTTCCCTCATCAACTTAAGGAAGTTTTCCATCATCACTTTTTCAAATAGATTTTCCACCCTTGCTCTTCTTTTTCTCCTTCTGGTATTCCTATCATATGGATAATATTTCATTTCATGTTGCCCTGCATTTCCCTTAACACTTCTTCATTCTTTCTGGGTCTTTTTTCCTTTTCTTGATCTGTCTGGGAGTTTTTTTCTACCTTGTCCTCTAGCTTGCTGATTTGATCCTCTGCTTCATCTAGCCTGCTTTGATTCCTTCTACTGTGTTCTTTAATTCAGAAATTGCATTCTTCATTTCCTGTTGGTTCTTGTTGATCATTTCTATTTCTTTTTTCATGTTGATATAATTTGCAGTGAGTTCATCATAGTTTCCCTGTAGTTTTTGGTAATTCTCTGCGAGCTCATTGAGCTTTCTGATAACCATTGCTTTGAACTCAGTATCTGATAGTTGACTTGCCTCTATTTTGTTTAGCATTCTTTCTAAGGCTTCCTCCTTTCCTTTCATTTGGTGTCTGTTTCTTTGTCTTTCTATTGTTTGTGAGACTCTTCTTGTTAGCCTCTGCTTCTTAAACTGACCTGTTTTGTATCCCTTGGTCTGTGGTGTGAACTTCTACGATAGGAGACCTGTGAGGTTCAGTGGAGCAGTCTCCTTGATCTCTTGAACTTGCTGCTCTTGGGATGCTGTTTATGTTGGCTCTCTGGATGTATTTGGGTTTTGATTGTTGTTGAGTCATTCTTTGGTGGGTCCTTCCCTCCAGCTAGCTGACTGAGGTTTACTCTGCCCATCACATCTTACATGCTGTTGTGCAGGTGCGGAGAGGTTGTGTTGAAGCTGGTTCTTCTGTCTGTCAGATGTCATGAGGCTTCTCTCTTGCTATTGTTCAGTTGTTTGTTCTGGATAATTTCTCCACTGTTTACTTGTAATTCCAGATTGGTCCTGGGTGGAGGTTAGTGTGGCTTTCACTTACTCCTCTGCCATCTTCCTTTATTATCTGTTAGTGGTTCCTTTGTTGGGGGATTCTCTCTTCCAGAAGATATATTGGTATTCACAGCTCCCTACCTACTCTTTTATGTGATCAGTTGGAGGGGGAAGGCAAAATGAATTAAGACAGAGGGAGTGTATTCTATGTGATTTAAAGTACCAACCTGTAGAGAAGACATAGGAGATCCTTTGGATAAGTATAGTGTTAATCATGATATTTCACCCAACTATCCACTTTTAGAAAGTGTGGAAAAGAGATGAGACTCTTGTTAGAGGGGGAAGGGTTGTGAGTTGAATCCAGAAGACAGAGAGCTTGTGAGAGGTCAGATGATTAGACACAGTTAGAGTAAAGGATAGAAAATAGGCGTAGTGTGCGAGAGAATAGTGTTCACCACCACAGTAATAAAGTTCTGGAAGACAGTGAAATGGGCTAAGATCAGGGAGGGGTGCTGTTTAGTATTAACGTTTATATAGAACAACAAGTATTTGTAGTAATACTGGAACAACAATAATACGAGTGGAACCATAGGATCTGAATAACAAGAACAGGATGTACACGACCCAGAGTAGTGTGCTATTGGAACACAAGTGAAGTGAAAGAAGGAAAATTAAAATACACCATGAAAGAGAGAACAAGGGAAACCAGTCAAACAATTCAATTAAACAAACACATAAAATGAAGAAAACTAAACAGAAAGAAGAGAAATAAAAAATACTACTAAAATAGAAGTAAATATAATGAAAAAATAGTGATACAAATAAACAATAACATACAAGTTCTCTGGAATAGCAAAGTGAAATTTGTCTCAGTTTCTCAGTTGTTGGGATTAGCCTCATGATCCCTCTTTGGATCTGTCTCTGGACTTTTCACAGCTCCAGGTCTTATTGTCTCACTTGGGGGGGGGGGGGGGGGGAAGAAGGAAAAAAAAAAAGCCTCTTGCTGATTTTAAACCAGCCAAGCAAGTTCTGCTGGTCTTCCTGGATGCTGCAGGCTGAGAGGGATTGGGCTTCACCTTTTTCCCTTCCTATGGTGTCGGGGCCAGGTCTTGGCTGCACTCTTTACAGTTGCCCAGCCTCCAGCCCAGGCCCTCCATTTGCTGCCAGGCCCCCACTGCCCTTCTGCCAGGCTGGTGCCTTCAGTCCACCAGTTGTGCCATCTGTGAGGGGCAGTATTAGGGGAAACTCACACACCACCTTCTTGCCCTTTGCTGTCCTAGTGCTAGGCACTCTTCAAGTCTCTTCAGGGTAGTTCAGCTCCCCCACTGAGTTATGTCTTTCTGGGGACTGCTAACTCCCTGAGCCCTGCTGCTCTCCTCTGGGGATGGGGGCAGCTCCCCCTTCCTCTTAGCGAGCCAGCCCTGCTGCGCTGGAGCAGGAGTGCTGCGGGGGCACAGCCACTGCAGGAGAGTTCCCTAAACAGAGACTGGGAGCTTTTTTTTGAACAAAATCCTTCTGTTCAAGTCTGCTGCTCGTAACAAGTGCCCAGCCTCTCATATAGCCCAGCTTTCCAACCAACCTGGAGACTGTCCGGGCCAGGGTCTGTTATGGCCCAAGTCTTTAGGGCATCACCTGGCTCCCCAGTTTCTCTGGTAATGATACAGCAGGCATCCACAGTCTCAGCAGGTGAATACCGCCCTGTGAATCTCTCACTAGTCTTCATCCCCCCGCCAGCAAGGTCAAACATCCAGGTCCATCCTGGTGCTGCTCTGTCCTCCCTGTTTGGCAGGGGAGGGAGCTGTTGATTTGGCTCTTGTCCAAGGACCCTGTGGCAGGCACCAGGCCAGGGGCTGCACCAGCCCTGGTCCCCGTGATGGACCCAGGGACCTTACTGTCTCAAAGCAATCTCTTTACCATCTGTTTTTCAATGTCCTCTACGATTTTGGCTTCCAACCTTCATATCTGCTGGGATTCCATTGGCTGTTCACTCTATTCCTCAGAAGATCAGCTAGGTGTTTCACCTGTGTGCAAGGGGAAGTGGGCTCTGTTCCCACCTACCTCTCAAGACTTTTTCTTTATCTTTGATTTTCTGCAGTTTGAATGTGATATGTCTAGGTGTAGATTTGGGGGCATTTATTTTCTTGGGTGTTCTCTGAACTTCTTAGATCTGTGGTTTGGTGTCTGATGTTAATTTTGGGAAATTCCCAGTCATTACTATTTTAAATATTCTCCTGTTCTTTATATTTTCATTCTGCTATTTACACGAACACATATGCTACACTTTCTGTAGTTATCCCACAGGTCTTGGATATTCTTCTGTTTATATCAGTCTTTTTTTTGTCTTTGATTTTGAGTTTTAGGAGTTCCTATTGACATATTCTCAAACTAATTCTTTCCTCAGCTGTGTCCAATCTACTAGAGAGCCCATCAAAGGCTTTTTTCATTTCTGTTACAATGTTTTTTATTCCTACCATTTCTTTTTTATTCTTTCTAAGAATTTGGAACTTTCTGCTTACATTACCCATCTGTTCCTACATGTCTACTTTTTCCATTATGGCCCTTAGCTTATTAATTGTAGTTGTTTTAAAATTCTCAGTCTAGTGCTTGCTTTGGCAGCACATATACGAAAATTAGAATACAGAGAAGATTAACAGGGCCTCTGTGCAAGGATGACATGCAAATTCATGAAATGTTCCATAAAAAAAACAATAAAATTAAATTAAATTCTCAGTCTAATAGTTCCAACATCCCTGCCAGATCTGAGCTTGCTCTGATACTTTTCTTATCACTTCAAACTGTTTTCTTCTTTGCCTTTTAATATGCCTTATATTTTTTTGTTAAAAGCTGGGCATGATATACTGGGCAAAAGAAACTTAGTACTGGTTTCTGCATGGGTTTTGGCTTGTGAGATTTTTTTTTTTGGTAAGTTGCAATTCTCTGTATTCTCCTATCTCTCCAGTTTTGGGGGTGGCAGTTTTCCCTGTGACTTCAATTCTCTGAAAAACCTCAACTCTCTGAAAGAGTTGTTAATTTTTGATTTGTTCAGTTTTTAAATTGTTGTTCAGAGTGATGACTTCGAAACTGGGCTAGAAACTGGAAACACTCATTTGATTCTTTTAAAAAAATAATTTCTATTTCTTTATTGTTTTTTTTTGTGGATGCAACAGTATCATTATACTTTACTCTTTAATCAGTTCACTTTAGTTCTTTGAACACATTTTTAATGGTCACTTTGAAGTGTTTTTGTTTAGATCTAATATTTGGTCTCTCTTAGGCAGTTCCTCTTTTCTACTTATTTTTAAAGTATGTGTGTCATACATTCCTGTGTCTTTATACATCTCGTAATTTTTGGTAAGAAATGGACATTTCTTTTAGATCATATGGACATTTTGGGTACTGGCTCCCCTCTGCCCCTCCCTCCTCCTATTAGTGTTTTTAAAAATTGCTGTTTGTTTGTTTATTTAAGGAGTTACTGGCTAGATTATTTCAGTGAGTTCTATTTCCCAACCTCAGTGTTAAGCCTGCAGTTGCTTCAGAGAGGAGCACATCTTTGGTTATTTCCACAGTCACCATAGAATGACTGTGGTCATACCAAAGCTTTCTTCCCTTCTCCCCCTGAGTACTTAGCTGATAACATAAGTGTCAGCTATGGTTCTATTGCTTTCAAAAGTGCCTAAGGACATACACTGATCTAGACTAATACATTCAAACTTGAACTCCTTAAAATGAATGGCTCAAAAGGATAGTTTGTGAGATTTCTTCTGAACTCACCTCTCTGCTGCCTTCTCCAGCACTGGGCCGTGGTTGCTGGGTCCAGGCTGGGTGATTTGCAATATTTGTAAGCATCTCAGCAGAACAATAAAGCATTTGGAGTATGTTTCTGGGAGGCCAAGCTGTGTGGGGCCCTGGGCTGGGGTACATGGGGTAGAAGGATTAGGTCCTCCCCAAAGAGTAGAATTTCCACTTTATTAAAATGTTCCAGGAGAGACCCAGGGCCTAACCCATGACCTCCAGGTTCCTACCCTGTCCTCATCCACTATGACCAAGGACGGGTGGGACGTATAGGAGGGCACAGGGTCTCCAGGGGTGGAGAATGAAGAGGCAGGAGAGGGTAGGGACTCATGCGCAGGTTTAATGAGGCAGGAGCTGGAGCCAGAGGAGCCCCTGAAGGTAGATGGGGCAGTGAGGCCCATCACTGTGGCAGCAGGCTGAGCAGAAGGGCAACTGTGAGGCAGTGGGGCTCCAAGAAAGCTGTCTGGGCCCCTGAACTCAGCCGGTCACCATAGAGGTCCAGGAGCATCAGGACCACTCCATTGGTCCAGCCAAACCCCTCCTGGAGAGAGGCATGGCCAGTGGGGAAAGACCCTTGGGGAAGGCCCCAAGTGCTTTTAGGTACATGTTGAAGGCGGGGGTGGGGGTGGGGGTGGGGGTGGGGTGGGGTGGGATCTCTACCCAGAGGCTCTGGCCCTGCCTAGCTAGCCCCAGGGGTACCAAGGAGTACCAGTCAGGCTCCTTCCTGTGGACACACATGGGAGGAAATGGAGGCTCAGAGGGAAAGGTCATGGTCAGTTTGTGGGCACAGCAGGGTCCCCAAATCCCTGTAGGATGTGGCCCACTCACCTGAACTTCATACTCCCCTCCGCCACCGGGTTGTCCACCATTGCTGATGTCATACTGGGGACAAGAGGACCAGCTCTAAGCTCAGTACTATCCCTAGCCCCCCATCCAGCCCTCTAGGAAGAGCAGGAAATGGGAGCCCTTTGGGAGAAGGGGCTGTGGTCTGGCGCTAACCCCTGCCAGTGCCCAGGAATAGCCACTGGGTGCCGCCACTGTCCCGGGGCCTGGGCTTTGCAAAGCCTGAGCATTCCCCGCCTCACCAAAGGCAGGAGTGCTGCTGGGACTGGGCTCAGGGCCCGCTCACCTTCTCATACATGGCTGCCTTTCGGGAGTAGACATCAAAGTTGGTTCGGATCCAATTCTGCGCCAGCTGGAAAGCTACTTCCTGGGTCCGGGGTGAAGGCGACTTGGCCAGACCTGAAGCCCGCCCCGAGGCAGGACCCTGACTCTCCAGAGTCCCCGCCCCAAGGGGCTCAGAGGCCTGAGCCTCTCTGTCAAGGAGGAAGAGAGGCGCGGGCCCTGCCACCTCCTTTCTGGAACCACAAGCGAACCTGCTCTAATCCGGGGCCTGGTTTGGGAGGGAGGGGAGGGCTGATTCCCCTGACAAGTGGAGGTGGGCATAAATGTTTGCTGAGCGGGAGGCTGAGAGAGTGGAGGAGTCAGAGAAAGACCCCCGCATCCTTCGTTCACAAATAACTCCCCAGTACCAGGAAGGCTGACCCTCTACACCCAGGCGCTAAGGTCCTGGGGTATGTCCCATCCCTGCCTCCTACCTCTGATGACCAGGTCCTGGAGGGGGGCCCAGGCATTGGGGAAGTCCCACTGCTGGCCCGTTTTCCGGAGAGATGTTGGGATCCCGTACTGATAGGTCAGTATCTGGCTGTCCTGCAATGTTCCAGACATCACTGTGACTGTGGGTGGGGGCTGGGCAGGGAGCCAGGAGGCTGGGCTTTCCTAAAGCCAGATGTCACTTTCCTGGGCCTTCTCTTCTTGGCTCCCACCTGCCCCCTGGTGGCTGCAGCGGGACCGTCAGGCTAAGGCATGGGAGGGAGTGGCTGACACTTGCCAGAGGTCACTGCTGAGAGTCAGGGCGAGAGCAAGTGGTGCTGCCCCCAGTGTAACAACGTGCCCTGCTGCCCCCTCACCTCCAGGTATTTCAGAGCCTTGTCCACGACGCCTGGGTCAGAGAAGCAGCCCGCCCAGAGAGGAGCAAGGTTGGATGGGTAAAACTCTGGGTTCTTCTTCCCGTTTTCAAGGTCATAGTCAAACCAGACACCTTTCTCCTCATCCCAAAGGATGGCCTTCAGGGCGGCTGAACGCTGTTCCCGCAAGTTTCTGTACTTCGCGGCTTGAGAGTCATTCCCTGCAGTGGCACTTGGTTTAGATGGAGTAACCAGGGCTCCTGTCCTTGGCCCCCATGAGCTTCCAGAGGTCTAATACTTTGGTATTCTATTGTTATCCCCAAGGTCTAAGGAGACATGCCTACTATAGCCCACCACATTTTGGGCTTCTAGTGTTGCAGAAAATAACTCACACGCAGGAGAGGTGGCGGAGCACGATTCTTTATTACGCGCGGGCTCAGGGGAAGAATCCAAATCCTGAGCCCAGTCCTTTGTCTCTCCACAGTATTTATAGGTTTTAATGTACATATCAGAAACAGAACATCAGAAACAAGGCACAAGGCTAGTACAAAGATTTAGGGGTCCTGGGTTCAAAGGTTAACAAATGGCTTATCTAAACATTTGTCTACTATTTACATAGCCTGGCAGTACCATCTCACCAGGCCCATTAACAGCTTAGGCATCTCTGTTAACATTCCCAGACGGCAACTCCTTTGAAATGCCTCTGCTTGCTCCCGGCTCCCTTATCACCCTCTGAAGCGGTTCCTGCATTCCTCTCTTCCCCAGCACTAGGACCTGGGATTCCCTGAGCAAGTGGTCCCTTACAGCTCCCAGGACCTGCACTGTCATGTCCCTGGATTCATCCTTGGTAGACCACTGGCTGTGTGGATTCCCTAGCTCGGAGGACTCAAAAGTGCAGCTGTTTTGGAAGAGGAATCATGAGATTTTGGATGTGTGGACTAGGGGGTCCTTTCATAGGTCCTGTTGAGGCAGGAGACAGTCAGGAAGGGAACTCCAGGAGCCCCGCAGGGCTTGGATGAAGAAAACATCCATACATGACAAAGACCCCCTAAGACTGGTTGTTTCTGTTTTCTGGGATAACTTTGAATCATGGAATGCGCCTGCGCACTACCCCTGATTCATTATAATAGCATTATAATAAAATAACATTGTGGGACTCCC